>JASAMZ010003415.1:0-31891 GCA_030248115.1 Linhomoeus sp. GSCO2_2
TCTTTGAGAAAGTCGTGGGCAAGACTGACTAGTGGCGCGAGAAAACGAGCTTAAGAGCCAGTTGCGCCCCTGTCAGGTCCACGGGACTGCCGTCGGCGGAGCCAATCAGCGAGAAGTTCAGCTGGCGTAGGTCGTGACTCGGCAAGTTGATTGCCACACGCTGACCGTGAGTGCCAGCCGATTGCCACTTGTTGGATACGGCAGGTGCAATGAAGCTGTCGATGACGGGCACGTAGCTCCCCTTGACGATGCAGGAGTTCGCCTCGGCACAGAGCACGTAGATGAGGCTTTTGGCGGGAACGGACAGGTTGGCCACGTAGAGGTAGCCCACTTTGAGACTCAAACGGTCCACAGAGTCAATGGCGCCCGCGAGGTCCACACGGAACGATGTCTTTGATATCGACAAGTGGGATTCCTTGAGCTCGTAGTAGCACAGCACGTCGTCCATGCTAGACGTCGTCAGCTGGCCCACCCACGCGGGTCACCTGATGGGCGTAGTAGAGCTTGTCTAGAGGACAACCGGCCAGATCTACCAGCTGCAGTAGGTATGGCTTGGCGTTGGTGACCCAGCGTTCCACCACGAACACTTCTGGGTAGAACTTGGGATCGTCTTGGGCTCCGGCTATTCCAAGCCGCTTGACTGGCAGTTGGACTTTGACCCTGTCGCCCACCTTGATGCCACGCGTGTCTGCGGGTCGCGCGTCGGCCTCTCGCTGTCTCTCTGCTACAATCGGCGCCGTATTCCAGGCGTCGACCTCGTTGGGTGCGAGTCCGAGCAGGCTGTCTAGAGGGCGCGCGTTGATGCTCTTCTCAAAGTCCGACAGGAAGGGACGCCAATTCTTCCGTCCCTTTATTGCCTGGAAGTTGCGTGCGTAGCGCCGAAATGTGGCCACTCCACTTTCTGCGAGTGCCGCTTTATTGGGCTGCTGTGAAGTGAACTTCTGCTCGATGTCGTTGTCGTCGCACACCTACAATAGGCTTGTGTCTTGCTACCGGTGTCTGAGTGAACGCACCAGGCAAAACAGAACCTTTTCAAATGCGGCCCCAATGAAGCAGCTGCCGTGGTCAGTCTGTAAAGACACGCTGCTATGTATGTACAAAGGCGACAAGACAGCAAGCTACGGGGAGAAACACCTGCAATTCACGTGGCTTCCGCCCCGTCTCCTGTAGCAGCCGCTCAAACGCTGCTGCCACTTCTTGACTGGTCTCGTTCTTTAGAGTTCTGATGAATGTGAAGCGAGAGAACACGTCGACCACCAGTAGTAGAGCCTTGCAACGGAGCGCGCGCAGAACAGCCTTCTACAAATGGCGTACGTGCTATGACTGCTGTGGGGAGCCAAACGCTCTCGCTCACAGTAGGATAGAACAGGTCGGCCTGCCACAGGCAGTCAACTGTTAGGTTGGCGAACACGCGTCGGGGAAAGCGGAGCCGGCGCCGTTGGAAGTCTAGCAGCTGTGGGTACTTGTTTATGATGGCCTGACGCAGTTCCTTCCTGCTCACACCTGCCCCGTTCAAGCCTTTGTGGTAGGCGTCTATGGGGCCGAATGCGTGAAGCCGCTTCTCGTCGCCGTACCCCTCTGCCGCCTTCTCTAGCTGTTCCTTCTTCTTCTTCTCTTCCTCCTCCTCCTCTTTTGTACCTGCTTGCATTGGGAAAGTCGACAGAAGCGCAAAACGCGACTGGCCCATTTATCCCCCTTCGTCGCTACTTAAGGCGCTCTCTCTACTATGTTGCAATATGTAGAAGCGGCAGGGAAAAGAACCGACGGAACGGTCAGTTCTCGCGCCTCTCGGCGCTCGAACTGGGCTGGCTTTGGGCGCGCCCTCGCGGCTCCGCCGCTCGGACGCGTTGGGGGCCCGCGCGCGCGCCCCCGACGAGCGAAGCGAGTCGGCGGCTAGCCTTCCCTCCCCAGGGCGAGCGAAGCGAGCCTCCTTGTCCCCAGAAGCTAAAGGGGAGCGAGTCTCCTCCTCTCCTCTCTGAGAAGTGGTGGGAGAGAGAGATTGCGAGCGTCACATTTGCGTGCTCTGAATCATGAGTAGTAGGCGTGGTGGGATTTCGACATTGGAATGCAGCGCATTGAATAACAAGCCACTATCGCAACACCTGCTAACAAACAGAAAATGTGTAGGAGCGGCGCCAATGCAGTGAGAGAGACCGAGTGCTTTCTCTCTTGGCCGGCAGGCGGCGCTGGGGATACTAAAGAGCCAATCCCGACTCTATATGGTCAGTCCCTGCACCCACTTTACTCTCTCCCCCTACGCAACACTATAACGGTCGGTAAGGTTGCTCGCTGTAGAAGCTATCGTGTACATATGCAGGCAGCCGCCGACAAACGAGAGAACTAGGCGCCGACAGTTTCCACACAACAGCGCCTTTGTATGACGTAGCTTAGAGGCCGTCAGCCGCGCGATTTTACCGCAAGTGCAAACGCCTCTGAAGCAGCTCAGCGGTGCTAGGAGCGCTTACAACGGAGACACACGAAAGAGGCCGCCAGTGGCGAACGCCTTCTACAGAGCAGCCGAGATGCCATTCTATCGAGTTTGAGAGAGCCAGCAATGTAGCTGCAAAGCGGCGGC
This sequence comes from Linhomoeus sp. GSCO2_2, assembly GCA_030248115.1. Classification (NCBI taxonomy): domain Eukaryota; kingdom Metazoa; phylum Nematoda; class Chromadorea; order Monhysterida; family Linhomoeidae; genus Linhomoeus; species Linhomoeus sp. GSCO2_2. The sequence goes on from JASAMZ010003415.1 coordinate 2,576, forward strand.
GGCAGCGGGGCCGCTCAAGCGCATTGGAGAGAGAGAGCATACAAAAGTGCTGGGCGAGAAGCGAGGGCGAGCGAAGCGAGGCCGAGCTTCCTGCCGACTACGGTAGTAGTTAAGCGAGTAGATAGGTGCGTCATCTGTGACAACCACTCTGACTTGACCGCAGTCTGAGACCGAAAACGTACATGTACTGGCTCTCTTAGCCTGTACGACGCTGTGTGCATGAAGCAGCTCAGTAGCAGAGGCGCCGTTGCATTGCAATGGGTTCCTATAAACAGTGGCAGAGGCGACGAGGCCAGATTCATACTCCTTTCGAGCATAGATACAGCTACTCCAGGCAGTTAGCCGAGTCCTTAGCGCCGAAAAAAGAGAGCATATACAAGAGGTAATGTTGTGCAGGGCCCCTGCATATGCATGTCACAAAATCTGGCTACCAGAACCAATACAAAGGAGTTAATGCTTTTGAACCCTTTCCTAACCATAACCTCGACCTGGCTGCATATGCTCTTCTGCACTACACGCTGATCATCATAAATGGCTTGTGGTGCAGAAAGGGTTAAAGCCAGGTTAAGCCGGAAAGCTCTCTTGCACTGCAGCTACTGTTCAGTCCTGTCTGACTTCCAGTGCAACTGAGTTTACAGCTGGGTTCAGGCCATGTTTGGGTGCAGGTGTACCTAAACATTACCTCCAAGCTATACCCTCTTTTTAACCCAATTTTCAGTACTTTGAAAAATTAAATTTTTGAATTTCCCGCCAACGAAGTCCCGCAGCGTGACCCCGTTTGGTGTGCACCCTGCCCACTTACTAGGCCTACCCAACGCAAAAGACCGTTTGCAAATCGGCCGCTTCACGCGCGAACGCCGTTGACTGTAATTTTCTGCGTTTCGCGCACAATCGCTATATACTCCACACTTTTTTGTGGAGTATAAAAAGGCGATACTGGCTTGCCTTCCAAATCGGCCAAGCGCGGTGAGCGAAATCAAGAGAAACGAACGTACGCACGTACAAGAGTCATGACAATTGTGTCAAACACATTCTGGTGAAGTCTTGACGCGCGTCTTCAGTACAGGCGGGATACGGTAGTCCTGGAAGACGAACTGGGAAGGCACAGGGCGTACATATACGGGACGACCAAACGAACGAACTGGAAGCCTGGAAGTAGAAGTGACGAGCATTGGAATATACTGACAATGCGAGCACACACAGGAAGGAAAACCAATGCAAAGAAAAGAAAGGGGGGATGTTCAGGGCATTGGGCAGAATGGGTCCAACAAGGTCTGTCCTGTTGCAAAATCTGTCCTGTTGCAAAATCTGTCCTGTTGCAAGATTTGTCCTGTTGCAAGATTTGTCCTGTTGCAAAATCTGTCCTGTTGCAAGGTCTGTCCTGTTGCACGATCTGTCCTGTTGCAAGGTCTGTCCTGTTGCAAAATCTGTCCTGTTGCAAGGTCTGTCCTGTTGCAAAATCTGTCCTGTTGCAAAATCTGTCCTGTTGCAAGATTTGTCCTGTTGCAAGATTTGTCCTGTTGCAAAATCTGTCCTGTTGCAAGATTTGTCCTGTTGCAAGATCTGTCCTGCTGCAAGATTTGTCCTGTTGCAAGATTTGTACTGTTGCAAGATTTGCACTGTTGCAAAATCTGTCCTGTTGCAAAATGTGTCCTGTTGCAAGGTCTGTGCTATTGCAAGATGTGTCCTGTTGCAAAATCTGTCCTGTTGCAGAAGGTCTGTCCTGTTGCGAGCCAATGGCGCTGGTCGCCTCGCGCGAGCATCCTGTTGCAACGTCTGTACTGTTGCAACATTTGTCCTGTTGCAGAAAGTCTGTCCTGTTGCAAGCCAACAGCGTTGACTGCCTCGCGAACGCGCCGTACGAAGCGCAGCGCAAAAAAATGATAGAAAGCGGACAGATTTTCCGGTTGCAAGATCTGTCCTGTTGCAAGATTTGTCCTGTTGCAAAATCTGTCCTGTTGCAAAGGTTTGCCCTGTTGCGAGCCACCGGCGCTGGTCGCCTCGCGCGACGATCCTGTTGCAACGTCTGTACTGTTGCAGCGTCCTGTTGCAGAAAGTCTGTCCTGTTGCAAGCTAATGGCGCTGACTGCCTCGCGAACGCGCCGTACTACAAAGCGGCGCGCAAAACAAATGCTAGAGAGCGGGCCGATTGTCCTGTTGCAAGCGAAATAGTCGCTGAAGCGGCTTGAATTGCCTGCGCGAGCATTGTCGTACTGTTCGGCTCTGTTGAATTGCACATTGCAAGGTTCTCTGCTGTACCGCGCTGCCGCACTGTTCGCTTTTGCAAGGCTCTGCTACCGTGCATTGCCGTACTGTTCAGGCAAAGCCTGCGTTGAAGGCAGGCAGCAACAGGCGACGCTGGCCGTGCAGCGATTGATTCTCTGCGGCCAATCCATCGAAGCGAGCGAGCTTCTCTGCGGGACGCCGCTGGCGTCCTGCTGGCTTCCTAGCGCGTGCGTGCTGAAGCTTGGCGTGGCGAAGTGCTAGCGAGGCAAGCGCCTGCTGAAGCGTCGCGTGGCGAAGTGCTAGGAAGGCGAGCGTTTCAGACGGACGGACGGACGGACACTACACCTAGCTAGCTTAGTAATCTGCTGAAGCGTCGCGTGGCGAAGTGCTAGGAAGGCGAGCGTTTCAGACGGACGGACGGACGGACACTACACCTAGCTAGCTTAGTAGACGTTGTCAAAATTAAATCCCTCGCCAACGTTGTCAAAATTAAATCCCTCCCTCCCTCAACATAGAACAGCCAACCAGCCATAGAAGAGTACGGTTTGAGTATCCGCTCGAATGCGTGAGTTCCGCGACAACGGGCAAGCAGTAGGCGCAAAGCGACAGCGGGACCACAAATCCCGAACCATTGTCAGAGGCCGCAGCACGTCAGCTGAGCGACATCGCTGTCTGAAGGTGCAGCGCGTCAGCTACGCGACATCGGTCTCTGAAGCTGCAGCGCGTCAGCTGCGCGACATCGGTCTCTGAAGCTGCAGCGCGTGAGCTACGCGACATCGGGTCAGCTGCGCGACATCGGTCTCTGAAGCTGCAGCGCGTGAGCTGCGCGACATCGGGTCAGCTGCGCGACATCGGTCTCTGAAGCTGCAGTGCGTCAGCTGCGCGACATCGGTCTCTGAAGCTGCAGCGCGTGAGCTGCGGGAGATCGATCTCTGAACCTGCAGCGCGTCACCTGCGCCACATCAGTCTCTGAAGCTGCAGCACGTCACCTGCGCGACTTCGGTCCCTGAAGCTGCAGCGCGTCAGCTGCACGACATCGGTCCTCTGAAGCTCCAGCACGTCATCTGCCTACCATTGCTCTCTGAAGCTGCAACACGTTATCAACGGGCTAGACCCTAGTCCTCCCTACTAATCGCGCGCTGTCTTCCTCTCTACTAATCGCGCGATCTCTCCTCTCTACTAATCGCGCGATCTCTGTCTGTTTGTTTGTTTGTTTGTCTGTCTGTCTGAACGATAACTTCCGACTTCGGGCACGGATCCCGGCGATCCCGGGCCGAAAAGAACCGCCTTCCGACGGGGAATCGACCAGTTTTGGATTGGTCTTCGGCCGCCGCCTAAATTCGGTCGAAATTCCGAAAATATCCGCTGCGCAGTACATCGTGCGCGGTTTGAATTTGCACCGTATACAGTAAGATCACAAGTTGGTCTCCACACGCTTTCCGTTGCTTCGGAACAGCTTTCGCGGTTCGCTGTGAGACCCAACTTGATAACAATATGCTTTACGATAACAATATGCTTTACACACTGTCAAAGCACCGTCAACACGGGGTTTCGTCTTCTCACCAAGAACGGCGCACGAGTCACGGGCACAGGCGAAGCGCAAAACGTCGGTTTGTCTTCTGACCAAGAACGGAGCACGAGTCACGGGCACAGGCGAAGCGCAAAACGTCGGTTTGTGTTCTGACCAAGAACGGAGCACGAGTCACGGGCACAGGCGAAGCGCAAAACGGCGACCTCCAACCTTTGACAGAAGCTGCAGCGCGTCAGCTGCGCGACATCGGTCTCTGAATCTGCAGCGCGTCAGCTGCGCGACATCGGTCTCTGAAGCTGCAGCGTGTCAGCTGCGCGACATCGGTCTCTGAAGCTGCAGTGCGTCAGCTGCGCGACATCGGTCTCTGAAGCTGCAGCGCGTGAGCTACGCGACATCGGGTCAGCTGCGCGACATCGGTCTCTGAAGCTGCAGCGCGTGAGCTGCGCGACATCGGGTCAGCTGCGCGACATCGGTCTCTGAAGCTGCAGTTCGTCAGCTGCGCGACATCGGTCTCTGAAGCTGCAGCGCGTGAGCTGCGCGACATCGGTCTCTGAATCTGCAGAAGCTGCAATGCGTTATCCACGGGCTATAGACCCTAGTATACAACTAGGGTCTATAGCCCGTGGATAACACGTTGCAGCTTCAGAGACCGACTAGCCGTTCCCTCCCGTTGCAGAAGAATTCCTGAGATCTGAATACCATGGAATGTAGTCGTCAATGGCCGTAATGTCCTGTTGCATGATCTGTCCTGTTCAAGGTCTGTCCGATGCAAGGTCTGTCCCGTTGTGAGCCAACGGCGCTGGTCGCCTCGCACGCGCGCCGCAACGTCCGCCCTGTTCATTGTCAAGGTCTGACCTGTTGCAAGATTTGCTCTGTTGAAGGGTCTGTCCTATTGCAGGGTTTGTCCTGTTGCAAGGCCTGTCCTATTGCAAGGCCTGTCCTGTTGCCAGGTCTCTCCTGTTACAAGGTCTGTCCTGTTGAAAGATCTGTCCTGCTGAAAAATCTGTCCTGTTGCGACCCAAAGGTGCTGTTCGCCTCGCGCGACCATCCTGTTGCCACGTCTGTCCTGTTGCAAGATCTGTCCTGTTGCAAGATCTGTCCTGTTGCAGGGTCTGTCCTGTTGCAATAGATCTGTCCTGTTGCAGGGTCTGTCCTGTTGCAATAGATCTGTCCTGTTGCAAGGTCTGTCCTGTTGCAAGATCTGTCCTGTTGCAAGGTCTGTCCTGTTGCAAAATCTGTCTTGTTGCAAGGTCTGTCCTGTTGCAAAATCTGTCTTGTTGCAAGGTCTGTCCTGTTGCAAGATTTGTCCTGTTGCAAGATTTGTCCTGTTGCAAAATCTGTCCTGTTGCAAGGTCTGTCCTGTTGCACGATCTGTCCTGTTGCAAGATGTGTCCTGTTGCACGATCTGTCCTGTTGCACGATCTGTCCTGTTGCAAGATGTGTCCTGTTGCACGATCTGTCCTGTTGCAAGATGTGTCCTGTTGCAGGGTCTGTCCTGTTGCAAGATCTGTCCTGTTGCAGGGTCTGTCCTGTTGCAAGATCTGTCCTGTTGCAGGGTCTGTCCTGTTGTAAGATCTGTCCTGTTGCAAGATGTGTCCTGTTGCACGATCTGTCCTGTTGCAAGATGTGTCCTGTTGCAAGATCTGTCCTGTTGCAAGATCTGTCCTGTTGCAGGGTCTGTCCTGTTGCAAGATCTGTCCTGTTGCAGGGTCTGTCCTGTTGCAAGATCTGTCCTGTTGCAAGATCTGTCCTGTTGCAAGATCTGTCCTGTTGCAAGGTCTGTCCTGTTGCAAGATCTGTCCTGTTGCAAGGTCTGTCCTGTTGCAAAATCTGTCCTGTTGCAAGATTTGTCCTGTTGCGAGATCTGTCCTGCTGCAAGATTTGTCCTGTTGCAAGATTTGTACTGTTGCAAGATTTGTACTGTTGCAAAATCTGTCCTGTTGCAGAAGGTCTGTCCTGTTGCGAGCCAATGGCGCTGGTCGCCTCGCGCGAGCATCCTGTTGCAACGTCTGTACTGTTGCAACATTTGTCCTGTTGCAGAAAGTCTGTCCTGTTACAAGCCAACAGCGTTGACTGCCTCGCGAACGCGCCGTACAAAGCGCAGCGCAAACAAGTCTCTTTTAAAAAGCGGAGTGGGTTTGAGCTTTGCACTTGTACTGAGCTCGTAGCGAGGCCTTTCCGTGTTCGTGTTACCTCTCGACTCTTCTCACGACCATACTTATTGGAGTGGTCTTGCTACGCAACATTGGGGTCGCCCGGGTTTAATTCTTTATAGCAAGACAATATTTTTAAAAACTAAAATTTAAAAAAGCCACGTCTGGAACCTTACATAAAACCATGGGTTACTTCTGACTTTGATTCGATTTTGGCTTGCAGTGAGCTCTTCAACGCTGTCGTGACTGTCGCTCTGCGTTGCATGAGTACGCGGACGCAGTTCAAAATATTTTCGAATTGTCACTCTTGAATCGACATCTCTTTACGATAAGCTCTTGAATGACGTCGAGCACGCCGGTCTGCGACTCACGAGTGCCGAGATATGACCATGTCGCAATTACCAGTTTCGGATGCGTGTTGGTTACTGTAGCACTCGATTTAAACTTTTGGTACCTTTTGTTGTCGGATTCGTGTTCAGGAGGTCGAGCGCTTCATTTTGATATGCGATTTGACTAGCTTCGGGCAACTTTTGTCTCAAAATGGACCCCACTTTGGGATACTGTAGCGCTCGCATTTGAAAACTTATTTTACTTTCGACCACTTAGAAGGCTAGAGAAGTCCGCGGGCTACATGGCGATGTCTCAAACTCCATCCTACGACGTCAGACGAGCGAGTTATAGAGCCCGCGACTATGCCAAAATCAGCACTTTCCGACGCGTTTTGGTTACTGTAGCCCTCTGTTCAAACTTTTGAAACTTTTCATTGTCGGAATCTTGCTCAGGAGCTCGAGCGCTTCATTTTGACATGCGATTTGACTAGGTTCGGTCAACTTTTGTCTTAAAATGGACCCCACTTTGGGATACTGTAGCGCGCGATTTTGAAAAGTTGTTTTGGTTTCGACTGCTCAGGTGGCTAGAGGAGTCCGCAGGCTACTCGACGATGTCTCAAACTCCACCCTACGACGTCAGACGAGCGAGTTATTAACCCCGAAGCTAGCGTGACGCACGTACGTACGCACGTACCACGTACGCACGCCGAGCTCTTGATAGGGTTCGCCCGGCTGAGGCCGGGCGAAAAAAAGGATAGAAAGCGGACAGATTTTCCGGTTGCAAGATCTGTCCTGTTGCAAGATTTGTCCTGTTGCGAGCCATCGGCGCTGGTCGCCTCGCGCGACGACCCTGTTGCAACGTCTGTACTGTTGCAGCGTCCTGTTGCAGAAAGTCTGTCCTGTTGCAAGCTAATGGCGCTGAGGCTGACTGCCTCGCGAACGCGCCGTACAAAGCGGCGCGCAAAACAAATGCTAGAGAGCGGGCCGATTGTCCTGTTGCAAGATCTGTCCTGTTGCAAGCGAAATAGTCGCTGATGCGGCTTGAATTGCCTGCGCGAGCATTCTCGTACTGTTCGGCTCTGTTGAATTGCACATTGCAAGGTTCTCTGCTGTACTGCGCACTGCCGCACTGTTCGCTTTTGCAATTGGCTCTGCTACCGTGCATTGCCGTACTGTTGTGCGTTGAAGGCAGGCAGCAACAGGCGACGCTGGCCGTGCAGCGATTGATTCTCTGCGCCGGCTTGAATTGCCTGCGCGAGCATTCTCGTACTGTTCGGCTCTGTTCAATTGCACATTGCAAGGTTCTCTGCTGTACCGCGCACTGCCGCACTGTTCGCTTTTGCAATTGGCTCTGCTACCGTGCATTGCCGTACTGTTCAGGGAAAGCCTGCGTTGAAGGCAGGCAGCAACAGGCGACGCTGGCCGTGCAGCGATTGATTCTCTGCGGCCGATGGATCGAAGCGAGCGAGCTTCTCTGCGGGACGCCGCTGGCGTCCTGCTGGCTTCCTAGCGCGTGCGTGCTGAAGCTTGGCGTGGCGAAGTGCTAGCGAGGCAAGCGCGTGCTGAAGCGTCGCGTGGCGACTCAGACGGACGGACGGACGGACACTACACCTAGCTAGCTTAGTAATGTACTAGGGTCTATAGCCCGTGGATGACGCATTGCAGCTTCAGAGACTGTCGCGCAGCTGACGCGCTGCAGCTTCAGAGACCGATGTCGCGCAGCTGACGTGCTGCAGCTTGAGAGACCGATGTCGCACACCTGACGCGCTGCAGCTTCAAAGACCGATGTCGCGCAGCTGACGTGCTGCAGCTTCAGAGACCGATGTCGCGAAGCTGACGCGCTGCAGGTTCAAAGGACCGATGTCGCGCAGCTGACGCGCTGCAGGTTCTGTAAACCGACGTTTTGCGCTTTACGCTGGTCAGAAGACAAACAATGGTGCTGGCCCGTGACTCGTGCGCCGTTCTTGGTCAGAAGACAAACAATGGTGCTGAATCTCTGCCGCAAATCTCGGATTCAGCACTATACGCAGGCAACACTGACCGTCGCCGCGGACTGTGTATGGCGGTTCTGAATGTAGACTGTGCACTGTCCACAGGCTGGCGCCTGCACCGAAACGGACGCGATGTACCCTGCGCTGTGCCAAACGTCGCTGTGCGAGCGTCTCGGATTCAACACTGAACGCAGGCTGTACTGACCGCTGACTGTCTATAGCGGCTCGCAATGTAGAATGCCCGTGGCGCCCCTATTGTACAGGCGCACATGATGTACGCTACACAGCGGGCGATCCCCCGCTGGGAGTGGGGTGGACGGCGTCGGTAGTGGAATGCTACAGTAAGGCGATCCTATAACTTGGTTCGATTGCGCGTGCGTATCGACCCGTCTTATTTGGACGGTGTACTGTAGCCGCGGCAAAATTCAATGGCGACCGATATTTTCGGAATTTCGACCGAATTTAGGCGGCGCCCGAAGACCAACCTTCGGCCAGATGGTGCAGCGTCGAACGGCGGTTCCGTTGAGGCACGGCGCGTCGCGATCCGCCGCCGCAGTCGGCAGTTAGCGCCGAAAATGTGCCAAAAAAACGATATTTTCGGAATTTCGACCGAATTTCGACGGCGGCCCAAGACCAAACTTCGGCCAGATGGTGCCCGGCGGAAGGCGGTTCCGAAAATGTATACATGTCCGGCATCCGTCGCCGCTGTCGAGAGATATTTTGTTGACACACACACAGACAGACAGACAGAGATCGCGCGATTAGTAGGGAGGATGTAGATGCAAAATCTGTCCTGTTGCAAAGGTTTGTCCTGTTGCGAGCCACCGGCGCTGGTCGCCTCGCGCGACGATCCTGTTGCAACGTCTGTACTGTTGCAGCGTCCTGTTGCAGAAAGTCTGTCCTGTTGCAAGCTAATGGCGCTGAGGCTGACTGCCTCGCGAACGCGCCGTACAAAGCGGCGCGCAAAACAAATGCTAGAGAGCGGGCCGATTGTCCTGTTGCAGGATCTGTCCTGTTGCAAGCGAAATAGTCGCTGAAGCGGCTTGAATTGCCTGCGCGAGCATTCTCGTACTGTTCGGCTCTGTTGAATTGCACATTGCAAGGTTCTCTGCTGTACCGCGCACTGCCGCACTGTTCGCTTTTGCAATTGGCTCTGCTACCGTTTGCCGTACTGTTCAGGGAAAGCCTGCGTTGAAGGCAGGCAGCAACAGGCGACGCTGGCCGTGCAGCGATTGATTCTCTGCGGCCGATGGATCGAAGCGAGCGAGCTTCTCTGCGGGACGCCGCTGGCGTCCTGCTGGCTTCCTAGCGCGTGCGTGCTGAAGCTTGGCGTGGCGAAGTGCTAGCGAGGCAGGCGCGTGCTGAAGCGTCGCGTGGCGAAGTGCTAGGAAGGCGAGCGTTTCAGACGGACGGACGGACGGACACTACACCTAGCTAGCTTAGTAATGTAGTCCTGTTGCAGAAGGTCTGTCCTGTTGCGAGCCAATGGCGCTGGTCGCCTCGCGCGAGCATCCTGTTGCAACGTCTGTGCTGTTGCAACATTTGTCCTGTTGCAAGTCTGTCCTGTTACAAGCCAACAGCGTTGACTGCCTCGCGAACGCGCCGTACTGTACAAAGCGCAGCGCAAAAAAAGGATAGAAAGCGGACAGATTTTCCGGTTGCAAGATCTGTCCTGTTGCAAGATTTGTCCTGTTGCGAGCCACCGGCGCTGGTCGCCTCGCGCGACGATCCTGTTGCAACGTCTGTACTGTTGCAGCGTCCTGTTGCAGAAAGTCTGTCCTGTTGCAAGCTAATGGCGCTGAGGCTGACTGCCTCGCGAACGCGCCGTGCAAAGCGGCGCGCAAAACAAATGCTAGAGAGCGGGCCGATTGTCCTGTTGCAAGATCTGTCCTGTTGCAAGCGAAATAGTCGCTGAAGCGGCTTGAATTGCCTGCGCGAGCATTCTCGTACTGTTCGGCTCTGTTGAATTGCACATTGCAAGGTTCTCTGCTGTACCGCGCACTGCCGCACTGTTCACTTTTGCAATTGGCTCTGCTACCGTGCATTGCCGTACCAGTTCAGGGAAAGCCTGCGTTGAAGGCAGGCAGCAACAGGCGACGCTGGCCGTGCAGCGATTGATTCTCTGCGGCCGATGGATCGAAGCGAGCGAGCTTCTCTGCGGGACGCCGCTGGCGTCCTGCTGGCTTCCTAGCGCGTGCGTGCTGAAGCTTGGCGTGGCGAAGTGCTAGCGAGGCAAGCGCGTGCTGAAGCGTCGCGTGGCGAAGTGCTAGGAAGGCGAGCGTTTCAGACGGACGGACGGACGGACACTACACCTAGCTAGCTTAGGGTAATGTAGAGATGTAGAGAAGCGTCGCGTGGCGAAGTGCTAGGAAGGCGAGCGTTTCAGACGGACGGACGGACGGACACTACACCTAGCTAGCTTAGTAATGTAGAGAAGCGGCTTGAATTGCCTGCGCGAGCATTCTCGTACTGTTCGGCTCTGTTGAATTGCACATTGCAAGGTTCTCTGCTGTGCCGCGCACTGCCGCACTGTTCGCTTTTGCAATTGGCTCTGCTACCGTGCATTGCCGTACTGTTCAGGGAAAGCCTGCGTTGAAGGCAGGCAGCAACAGGCGACGCTGGCCGTGCAGCGATTGATTCTCTGCGGCCGATGGATCGAAGCGAGCGAGCTTCTCTGCGGGACGCCGCTGGCGTCCTGCTGGCTTCCTAGCGCGTGCGTGCTGAAGCTTGGCGGGGCGAAGTGCTAGCGAGGCAAGCGCGTGCTGAAGCGTCGCGTGGCGAAGTGCTAGGAAGGCGAGCGTTTCAGACGGACGGATGGACGGACACTACACCTAGCTAGCTTAGTAATGTAGAGAAGCGTCGCGTGGCGAAGTGCTAGGAAGGCGAGCGTTTCAGACGGACGGACGGACGGACACTACACCTACATAGCTAGCTTAGTAATGTATGTAGATGTCGCGCAGCTGACGCGCTGCAGCTTCAGAGACCGATGACGCGCAGCTGACGCGCTGCAGCTTCAGAGCCGATGACGCGCAGCTGACGTGCTGCAGCTTCAGAGACCGATGTCGCGCAGCTGACGCGCTGCAGCTTCAAACACCGATGTCGCGCAGCTGACGCGCTGCAGCTTCAGAGATCGATGTCGCGCAGCTGACGCGCTGCAGCTTCAGAGGACCGATGTCGGGCAGCTGACACGCTGCAGCTTCAAACACCGATGTCGCGCAGCTGACTCGCTGCAACTTCAGAGACCGATGTCGTGCCCGTGACTCGTGCGTCGTTGCACCGTTCTTGGTCAGAAGACGAAACCCCGTGTTGACGGTGCTTTGACAGTGTGTAAATCTCACTTGATGCTGAACCTCTGCCTCAAACTTTGCGGATTCAGCACTATACGCAGGCAACACTGGCCGTCGCCGCGGACTGTGTATGGCGGTTCTGAATGTAGACTGTGCATTGTACGCAGGCTGCACTGGTCGCGGACTGTCTATGGCTGCTCGCAGTGTAGATTGCGCAAACGCGCGGCTTTACTTCACCGCGGGACGGCCCGCTTGTATTGTAGAGTGAAGAGCGTGGACCCTCCCCTATAGCAGCATAATCAATAGTCTGACGTCAGAGGCGTTCGCCGCGCGACGCGCACTCATTGGACCGATGCGCGCGCGCGACGCACGATGATTGGATAGACGATATTTTTCGGAATTTTGACCGAATTTAGGCGGCGGCCGAAGACCAAACCGAAACTGGGCGATTCCCCGTCGCAAGGCGCTTCTTTTCGGCCCGGGATCGCCGGGATCCGTGCCCGAAGTCGGCAGTTATCGTTCAGACAGACAGACAGACAAACAGAGATCGCGCGATTAGTAGGGAGTTCGCGCGATTAGTAGGGAGGATTGTATGCCATTCCCAACTCCCAAATCTGAACCGCTCAGGGCGCCGACCTGACCTACATATCAAGGAAGAAGAAGGCGCCGCGGGATCAAAGAACATTGGGAGTTTGCGGCCGAGCGCTATAACGCACTGAGATCAACTGCTGATACGCATGTACACTACGGTATACGTACTGACTACAGTAAGACGCGTTCGCTTTTGAAAGCAACTTGCCTGTGGAAGAGATCGGCGTTGTAAGCGGCGAACTAAAGTTGCCAATTTACAATGGGCTCTTTTGTTCATAACGTAAGCACCTAGAGAGAAGTAAGAGGTGGTGGAGGAAGCGGGGAGAGCGAGTGCCGCTGGGGCAGAGAAGACACATCGCAGAGGGGGGTGGCATTTTACCTAGAGTACATACCTCCTTCCTCCCACACTCCACAAAATCGGCACAGGTCTCGAGAGTACCCGGCACAAAAACAGCTGTTTATATGTACGCCTAGGGCAGCTCCCGGCTCGGTCGGTGGCAACAAGCACTTAAGGTGCGTTCACATTGGCCCGATCCGAAGGCCCGACACGATCCGACGAGAAATTTAGCTGTTCACATTGGCCCGATCCGATGGCCCGACGCGATCCGACCCGATCCGACGCACTTCTGGAATTTTGTTTCCCGTCGGATCGGGACCGTTTGGGCTGACGCGGTCTCGGGTGGAATCGCGGCAGTAATACAGTACTAGAGTCTATAGCCCGTGGATAACTCGTTGCAGCTTCAGAGACCGATGTCGCGAAGCTGACGCGCTGCAGCTTCAGAGACCGATGTTGCGCAGCTGACGTGCTGCAGCTTCAGTGACCGATGTCGCGCAGCTGACGCGCTGCAGCTTCTCGCGCAACTCACGCGCTGCAGAACATGGCCCTACTGTCATGGCGCATCCAAGTGTTGTCAAAATGTTGTCTCACTTGGTGCTGAAACTATCTATGGCTGCTCGCAGTGTAGATTGTGTATGTATGTACGCGCGCGGCTTCGCTTCAGCGCGGGATGTGTATGTACGCGCGCGGCCTCACTTCAGCGCGGGACGGCCCGCTGGTATTGTAGAGTGAAGACCGTCGACCCTCCCCTATAGCAGCATATAATCAATAGTCTGACGTCACCGGCGTTTCGCGACACAGGCGTTCGCTCGTGCGACGCGCACTCATTGGACCGATGCGTGCTCCCGACGCACGGTGATTGGATAGACGAAACACGTCATCCGACAGGCGGCGCGGCAGTCGCTCGACCGAATTTAGGCGGCGGCCAAAGACCAAACTTCCGCCAGATGGTCCCCGGTGGAAGGCGGTTGTTTTCGTGTATAGATGTCCGGGATCCATCGCCGCTGTCGAAAGTTAGTGACCGATGTCGCGCAGCTGACGCGCTGCAGCTTCTCGCGCAACTCACGCGCTGCAGAACATGGCCCTACTGTCATGGCGCATCCAAGTGTTGTCAAAATGTTGTCTCACTTGGTGCTGAACCTATCTATGGCTGCTCGCAGTGTAGATTGTGTATGTATGTACGCGCGCGGCTTCACTTCAGCGCGGGATGTGTATGTACGCGCGCGGCCTCACTTCAGCGCGGGACGGCCCGCTGGTATTGTAGAGTGAAGACCGTCGACCCTCCCCTATAGCAGCATATAATCAATAGTCTGACGTCACCGGCGTTTCGCGACACAGGCGTTCGCTCGTGCGACGCGCACTCATTGGACCGATGCGTGCTCCCGACGCACGGTGATTGGATAGACGAAACACGTCATCCGACAGGCGGCGCGGCAGTCGCTCGACCGAATTTAGGCGGCGGCCAAAGACCAAACTTCCGCCAGATGGTCCCCGGTGGAAGGCGGTTGTTTTCGTGTATAGATGTCCGGGATCCATCGCCGCTGTCGAAAGTTATCGTGTTCACAGACAAACAGACAACGCGAGATTAGTAGAGAGGATAACCAAGGATTTACTTGCAAGCAACGCGGCAAGTTGAGTTACCCTAATCTAGGCACTTCAGACGCAGAGTGTTGCACGAAATGATAAGTGCAGCAGCTGATTTTCTTTGTAGTTGATCCAACTTCCGCTTGCGCAATATCTTCAATCGCAAAATTTGGGCATTTCCGCAGCCTGTTAACCTTTACTGTCGTAAGGTACTGTAATTATAATTGTATTAAAAGTACTGTAATTATACCGTAGTACTACATGTACTAATCTACTCAATTATCCATGTTACTTGACGAAAGCGCGCTTAGTTTGAAAAAAGCGTCGGCCGACGCAATGTGAACAGCATATGTATCTGGTCCCTAGAGACGCGTGCCGACCCCTTCTTGGGAGGCGAGAGATTGCTTCTCTCTCTTTGGGGCTTCCTTTATTTGCATAAGCACGTATGGGCGGTCGGCTGACCGCTTTGTCCTTGTGGCGACCCCATGCTAATCGGTCTCGCCTCCGCGCTGTTGCTTTGACGCCCTCTTCCCTCTCTGCCCTGCCCGTCCCGCGGATGGAAGTGAGCAAAAGCGGACGTCTGCTCGCCTGTTTGGCTTGGAGAGGGCGGTCGGCGGCGCATTCTCCCCGCCCTAGTCCACTCGGGATTAAAAGGAGCCGGCCGCCATCGCAGCTATTTCTTTGTCCCTATTTGGTTTTGGAGTGGGCGCGCGAGAAACAGGGGCTCGCCGTCTTGAGCACCCCTAGCTCGTCGTTGACCGAAGGTCACTGGCGTGCGTACTCGATGATTTGCATACAACAGATGGAGCTACATGTAGGTACATATTGCTTTCCCCTCGTCCAGAGTGGAAGAGCAGGCGACTGAGGTACGAGTGTGGTCGCCGTTCGGAAGATTGCTAGCGATAAACCAGGCTTATTATTGTCTTCCAGCTGGCGACTGGCGAAAGAATGGAGTTTTTGCCGTGGCGCGCGCGCCTTGGGCTGGTAGAGAGGGCCCAAATGACTGGCAGCAATCAAGTGATGAATGACCGACATGTGTTGGGTCGGCCGCGGGCGTCGTCCGTCTTGGCGCGCGTCCCTTCCACGCTGCCGCAGGCCAACTCGCCGCTCGCTGCTCGCCACAACTGTTGTTGTGGTTGTGGCTCTGTATCCCATACTGTAGACGCCGGAGGTGTCAAATCGGCCCCATCCGTTAGTAACACCAAGTTGACTGAGTGATTTTGATGTCGCAATCGTTCAGAGCAAAGTGACTCGAAAAGCGATTCAAATTGATGCTCGACTTGTTTTGTCTGTGAAATTGATGCCTCGATGTTCTCGACGTGTCCATGTGTGTTCATGCTTCCCTGCCCACGAAACTTCTGTCTCCCTCGAAACTTTTCCATGAACCACAACGTGTTTAGCATTGCCAAACCAGGCAAGTCGTCCGGGGGACGCAGTATACTCCACAAATTTGAGCTCCTACGCATAGTGACTCCTATGCTGTTGTGGCCTCCTGGTACTCCCAATCGTAAAAGTAATGCCGAATTCGTGATCTACATCCCAAAATACCCCAGAATCGACATACAACACCTCTAACTTCCTATGGACTCGCAGAACCGAAATTCTGCAGTTGGGGTGCGGTACGGTAATATGCAAATTCGTCATAGGTACGTTCAAACATCATCTAAATGCTAAACGAATGCCAAATTCGTGATCAGCGCCCCCGAAAACCCCGAAATCGTGTATAACTAGGGTCTATAGCCCGTGAATAACACATTGCAGCTTCAGAGAGCAATGTCGGGCAGCTGACGCACTGCAGCTTCAGAGACCGATGTCACGCAGGTGACGGGCTGCAGCTTCAGAGACCGATGTCGCGCAGCTGACGGGCTGCAGCTTCAGAGACCGATGTCGCGCAGCTGACTCGCTGCAGCTTCAGAGGACGGACGTCGCGCAGCTGACGCGCTGCAGCTTCAGAGGACGGATGTCGCGCAGCTCATGCGCTGCAGCTTCTGTCAAAGGTTGGAGGTTGCAGGTCTCGATGTGGCTTTGCGCCGACTGCGCCTCTCTCCGTAATCAGCAAAGAGACCGCCCGTGACAGTGGCACCTGACAAACCGACGGTTTGCGCTTCGCCTGTGCCCGTGACTCGTGCGCCGTTCTTGGTCAGAAGACGAAACCCCGTGTTGGCGGTGCTTTGACAGTGTGTAAAGCATATTGTTATCAACTTGGGTCTCACAGCGAACGGTGCTTTGACAGTGTGTAAAGCAAATGGTCCGCAAGTTGGGTCTCACAGCGAAGCAAGCCCTACTACGCACGCCTATGGCAGAATCGCAATCGTTGTTGCGTTGAATGTTTTTCCGAAAACGGCCGAAATTTGCCCGAATATTGCGAATTTCGGACGATTTAGGCGGCGGCTGAAGACGAAACTTGGACCAGATGGTGCAGCGTCGAACGGCGCTTCCGTTGATGCACGGCTCGTCGCGATCCGCCGCCGCAGTCGGGAGTTAGCGCCGAAAATGTGCAAAAAAACGATATTTTCGGAATTTCGACCGAATGTAGGCGGCAGCCCAAGACCAAACTTCGGCCAGATGGTGCCGGGCGGAAGGCGGTTCCGAAAATGTATAGATGTCCGGGATCCGTCGCCGCTGTCGAGAGTTATCGTGTTAACACACAAACACACAAACAGACTGACAGACAGCGCGCGATTAGTAAAGAGGACTAGTGTAGATTGTGTTCGCGCGCGGCTTTACTTCAGCGCGGGACGGCCCGCTGGTATTGTAGAGTGAAGAGCGTCGACCCTCCCCTATAGCAGCATATAATCAATAGTCTGACGTCACCGGCTTCGCGACATAGGCGGTCGCTCGTGCGACGCGCACTCATTGGACCGATGCGTGCTCGCGACGCACGGTGATTGGATAGACGAAATACGTCATCCGACAGGCGGCGCGGCAGTCGAACGACCGAATTTAGGCGGCGGCCAAAGACCAAACTTCCGCCAGATGGTCCCCCGTGGAAGGCGGTTCCGAAAATGTATAGATGTCCGGGATCCGAGGCCGCGGTCGAAAGATATTTTGTTCACACACAAATAGACAGACTGACAGACAGCGCGCGATTAGTAGAGAGGCGCGCGATTAGTAGAGAGGATATTGCCAAGGTCGACCCGACGCCCAAAATTCAAACCGATGCGGCTGGGATACTGTAGCATCGAAAAATTTTCAAAAACACTTTACTAGACTAGATTTAAGCGTAGAATCGTTTGAAACCACTTTTGGAACGATTCAGTAACGCATTCGAGCGCTACTGATGCCGAAATGCGAAAATCGCAATTTTTGACCCCGGAGTCGAAAAAGTCGCAGTGTAAGAAAGTTTTTTGTGTTTCGCCCGATTTTCTCCGTTCATGGCTCATTCGATAGAGGACATCTGGGAAGGAGCACCAAGAGTGGTCTCGCCGCTCTAGCTGCTACCTAGCTTGCACAGCAGCCCGTCAAAGTCGACCCGGGGCCAAAATTCGCGATTTTTTCAAATTTGGCACCAAAATGGGTCCCGCAGCGATCCAATTCTCTTTTGCGTGTTCGGCACTATCGAGTACTACAACATATCAAAAGATAGTATATACCATTATATGCAACTTTTTCGAGTTCTACCCTTGCCCAACCCAATTTTCAGTACTTTGAAAATTTAAATTTTTGAATTTCCCGCCAACGGGGTCCCGGAGCGTGACCCCATATGTCGTGCAGGTTGCCCACTTACTAGGCCTACCCAACGCAAAAGACCGTTTGGAAATCGGCCGCTTCACGCGCGAATGCCATCCGGTCCAAATTACTGCGTTTCACGCACAAACGCTATATACTCCACACTTTTTGTGGAGTATAACCACACTTTTTGTGGAGTATAACCACACTTTTTGTGGAGTATAACCACACTTTTTGTGGAGTATAAAAACGAAGACGCCGAATACAACATCAAACGCTGTGAATTCTACTTCAGAAAGTCACTAATCTCAGCATCTCAGCATCTCAGGACTTCAGAAAGTCACTAATCTCAGTTTCTACCATCTGCGCTCATTTTGGAATGGACTCAGTTCGCCATGGCATTTGTTATTCCTTCTACTGCTACAAGAAGGATTACAAAGGAAGATGCGTCTTCTCAACTGTACTCTCTACATTCTTTCCAGCGCAGCGACATCCGCGCGGCGGCAATAACCACTGCGGTGCAACGACCATGGCTCCTTTTGTCTAAAAATGAGCGACACCGTCGGAACACCATGCTGCATAAGAGTGACTAGCGTGCTTTCCCGTTGCAGAAGAATTTGTGTCATGTGATTAGCATGGTATTTGTATCGTCTGCCAATGTGCTTGTTCAAGGCGCTGCTGGGGTACCTCGTTTCAACGGTTAGTTTGGCGAAACACTCGCTCAAGCGGCTAGAATTGCCTGCGTGAGCATTGGCGTGCTGTCCATCCTGTTGCAAAGGTGTGTCCTGTTGCGAGCCAACGGCGCTCGTCGCCTCGCGCGACGATCCTGTTGTAACGTCTGAACTGTTGCAGCGTCCTGTTGCAGAAAGTCTGTCCTGTTGCAAGAACTGTCCTGTTGCAAGCGAAATAGTCGCTGAAGCGGCTAGAATTGCCTGCCGGCTCTGTTGCAGTTGCGCAGCGTCCTGTTGCAGAAAGTCTGTCCTGTTGCAAGATGTGTCCTGTTGCAAGCGAAATAGTCGCTGAAGCGGCTAGAATTGCCTGCGCGAGCATTGTCGTACTGTTCGGCTCTGTTGCAATTGCGCAGCGTCCTGTTGCAGAAAGTCTGTCCTGTTGCAAGATCTGTCCTGTTGCAAGCGAAATAGTCGCTGAAGCGGCTAGAATTGCCTGCCGGCTCTGTTGCAATTGCGCAGCGTCCTGTTGCAGAAAGTCTGTCCTGTTGCAAGATGTGTCCCGTTGCAAGCGAAATAGTCGCTGAAGCGGCTAGAATTGCCTGCGCGAGCATTGTCGTACTGTTCGGCTCTGTTGCAATTGCGCAGCGTCCTGTTGCAGAAAGTCTGTCCTGTTGCAAGATCTGTCCTGTTGCAAGCGAAATAGTCGCTGAAGCGGCTAGAATTGCCTGCCGGCTCTGTTGCAATTGCGCAGCGTCCTGTTGCAGAAAGTCTGTCCTGTTGCAAGCAAGATCTGTCCTGTTGCAAGCGAAATAGTCGCTGAAGCGGCTAGAATTGCCTGCGCGAGCATTGTCGTACTGTTCGGCTCTGTTGCATTTGCGCATTGCAAGGTTCTCTGCTGTACCGCCCACTGCCGCACTGTTCGCTTCTGCAAGGCTCTGCTACCGTGCATTGCCGTACTGTTCAGGCAAAGCCTGCGTTGAAGGCAGGCAGCAACAGGCGACGCTGGCCGTGCAGCGATTGATTTTCTGCGGTCGATGGATCCAAGCGAGCGAGCTTCTCTGCGGGACGCCGCTGGCGTCCTGCTGGCTTCCTAGCGCGCGCATGCTGAAGCGTCGCGTGGCGAAGTGCTAGCGAGGCAGGCGCATGCTGAAGCGTCGCGTGGCGAAGTGCTAGGAAGGCAAGCGTACTCAGACAGACAGACGGACAGACAAAACACCTAGCTGGCATAGTAATGTAGATTTCGCGCCCGCCCAACAAGGAAAGTGGCGCGCGATAGCCACAAGGGCTGCAAACGTGTCTGCGCGAATATGGGGTGGGGGAGGAGGGCGGTGAAGCACCAACGGAGTCTGTGGGACACCAACATTGTGTCAACCACCATGCCCAGCGCGGGCTTCGATGGGATTGGTGGTGGACTGAGTCAGGCACCTTCTTTCCTGTCAACATGCCTGTTGAACCGGCGATGCACCAAGACAGTGACCTCCGGCGTCTATGGGATATCGCTGGCGGCCCATTGGAGAGACACCAACTGAGGGAAGTTCTTTTGGCGGCCAGCTGCCCGCCTCTCGTCGGCGTGGCGTACATCTTTGCCTTTGACGAAACAGTAGCTAGGACGGAGTCCTTACTGTAGGTGGCGCGCTGCTCTCTTCCCGTATCCGACCCATCCATCCTCCTTCCAGGAGGTGCCATCTTCCCCTCGGCTCCTCTCCCCTCCTACATGTACATACTTACACCACCAGTTGAGTGCGCTACCGCGTTCCAGACAGATAGATCTTTGCTCTTTTAAGTGGCGAACATTCCGAACAAGGCTCTTCCCATTTCTCGCGCTCGCGCCGCGCTTTCTCCGAACTCGTCACACGGCCGCGTTCCATCTGCTTCGTTCAGAAACTAGCGGAGTCTGTTAAGTGCCGCTCGAGGCTCAAGTCGAGTGAACCCGCCCGAAGTGCCGTGTAACGGTCTTGTCTGGTAGCGCTACTACGCCGAGCTAGAGACAGAGGAGGTTGTAGCGGTTTTGAACAGATTAGCCTGCTCGCCCTCTGCCTCTGTCTGACGCCGTTCCTATCGTCCCTTCGTCATCACCCTATTTGTCAGAATGCTCGACCGCAGCAGCTCCTAGCGAGCAACTCGACGACATGGAGTCAAGTGTCCTTCTGCAGCTGTTGTTCATTGGTTGGTGCTCATGCCTTCTATGTCTGCTCTGTGGAGCGGCAATTGGAAGTGTCCCATTCGCTTATCAGGTTCCCTAGCGGCCGCTTCTCCCCTGAAGCTGGTGGAGCAGCCCCGCAATGTCTCAGTGGTCTTGGGTCAGTCGATAACGCTCAAGTGCAGAGTGGAGGGAGCGGACTATGAGAATCCCAGGGACGGTCTGGACGTCAGCTGGGGCTTCATGGTCTTCCTCGACGGGAAGGAGACCCTGCGCTACTTCACCGTCTACCAGCAGAGAAAGATCAGCGACTTCCCCCGCTACCGGCTGGTGGGGCAGAAGGCGCTCGGGGAGCACGACCTGAGCATCTCCAATGTACGTTGGGGAAGTGTGTAGTGGTCACAAATGCGCATCGAGCTGAAGCGAGCTGCGCTCTCGTCGCTTCTAGGCCTCTCTGGAAGACGACATCACGTTCGCCTGCTCCGCCAACGCGGGATTGGGCCAGCGGGCCACGCAGATCGTCACCCTGGACGTAATCGGTCCGTTGTTGACTGGACTGTTGACTTGTCTTCCAAAGGTTCCTGCGTCACGTGACGCTTATCACCCCCTCAAACAGTGCCACCCAAGAGTCTGAACCTGCTGGATGTGAAGTTGAAAAGGAAGGAGGGCGAAAACGTCTTCTCGACGAAGGTCAACAGCCACGAAGTGTTCGCTTGCCAACTGGCGCCCTCGAAACCACCTGGGACGCTGGCCTGGTACAGGAATGGAGAGTTGATTGGAGGTGGGCGGACCGTTCGACGACGACGACGACGACGACGGTCGGCCATTCCGTTGGCGTCACTTCAGACTCCTTCGTGCGAAGGGCCAGCCAGAAGGTGGACGGCAAGCTGACGAGCGCCTCCGCCGTCCTTCGCTGGAAGGCGTCTCGGGCCGACAAGGGCGCCCGATTCGAGTGCCGCGCCACGCACTCTGGGAAGGAGCTGACCGAGATGCGCCAGCAGTTCCTCATGGACGTCCAATGTGCGTGGCGGTCGCGCCATTGCGCTTCGACGACTGTGAAGCTTCCTGTACCGTCGTCAAATGATTCGCAGACCCATCGGGCAATCCGGAGATCCTCTTTGCCAACGCGACGCAGGCGATCGAGGCCCACTCGAAGTGGCTGACCCGCTGCCGGGTCCCAAACGGAAATCCCCTGCCCCTCCTCAGCCTCTTGAAGAACAACGAGTTGGTCGCCAGCAGCACTGTGCACTTTGACGAGGTGGGACCTCGGATAGGCATACGTGTAGCCGGGGGGGGGGCATGGGGGGGGGGTAAGCCCCCCCCCCCCTAGCCGGAGGTGTACCCCCCCCCCCCCCATACCCCCCCAGGTACCCCCCTCCCGCCTTCCCCAAAAGACCCCCCCCCTAGAATTTCAAAAATTTTCGCCTGCGGCGCTTAAAAATGGCAAAAATTTCGCCTGCGGCGCTTAAAAATAGCAAAATTTTCGCCTGCGGCGCTATATTTTGGACGTTTTTGACCAAAATTAAGCGATTTTTGGCACTTTTTGGCCTATTTTTGCAAAATTTTCTGATTTTTTAGTACTTTTTTGGCAAGATTTTTAGGTCATTTGACCCCCCCTCCAGGGGCCCTACACCCCCCCCCCCCTGAGGGGTCCTATACCCCCCCCCCCCCGACCCCCCCCCCTCCCCGGGGGGCGGCTACACGTATGCGGATAGGTACTGGAAAACAAGCTGTGTGTGTGTGAAAAGTTCAACCTATACTTTGTGTCTGCCAAATCTTAGTGAACAGCATAGTGAATTTCATTCGCATAATTAGCCGTATCTAGAGAAGGTACGTAGTATCTTGAAAACGTGTACCTACCACAATTCAAATGCAGTTAGCACCACGATACGGTTGTCTGTACAACTGATCTAAAGCTCAGTGATATCGCCGCGTTCGCTATATGGTATCGGCATGATACGACGCCGTTCATCTGAAGTTTTATACCTGTGGCTGTGGGAATACGCCACATCGAACAAACCAGGCAAGTCGTCCGGGGGACGCAGTATACTCCACAAATTTGAACTCCTGCGCACGGTGACTCCTCTCCTGTTGTGGCCTCTTGACACTCCCAATCGCAAAACTAATGCCGAATTCGTGATCTACATCCCAGAATACCCCAGAATCGACATACAACACCCCTAACTTCCTATGGACTCGCAGAACCAAAATATGCACTTGGGGTACGGTAGCATGCGAATTCGTCATAGGTACGCTTAAACATCATCTAAACGCTAAACGAATGCCAAATTCGTAATCAGCGCCCCCGAAAACCCCGAAATCGAGTATAATATCGCAAAAGTCAACCCGACACCCAATATTCAAATGGACGCGGCAGGGTTACTGTAGCTCTGCGAATTTGCCAAACAACACTTTTCTGGACCAGATTTCAACGTAGAATCGCTTGAAACCACTGTTGAACCGATTCGGCAACGCATTCGAGCGCTACAGACGCTGAAACGCGAAAAACGCAATTTTTGACCCCGGAGTGAAAAAAGTTCCACCAAAATAACTTTTTTGTGTCTCAACCGATTTTCTCCGTTTATGGCTCATTCGATAGAGGACATCTGGGAAGGAGCACCAAAAGCGGTCTCGCGGCTCTAGCTGCTACCTATCGCGCACAGCAAACCGTCAAAGTCGGAAAATAGCGAAAATTCGCGAATTTTTCAAATTTGGCGCCAAAATGGGTCCCGCAGCGATCCAATTCTTTTTTTCCGTGTTCGGCACTATCTAGGGCTACAACATATCAAAAGATAGTATATACCATTATATGCAACTTTTTCGAGTTCTACCTTGCCTAATGCATTTTTCAGTACTTTGAAAATTTAAATTTTTGAATTTCCCGCCAACAGGGTCCCGGAGCGTGACCCCTTGTGTCGTGCAGGTTGCCCACCCACTAGGCCTACCCAACGCAAAAGACCGTTTGCAAATCGGCCGCTTCACGCGCGAACGCCGTTGACTCAAAGTTTCTGCGTTTCGCGCACAAACGCTATATACTCCACACTTTTTGTGGAGTATAAAAACTTGCCAACTGTTTGGTGCAGTCGTTCTCTACCAGGAAGCTCGTTTGACTTTGGTGTACGCATTTCTGCGTTACCCTATATATGACGCTTTTGTCACTTTGTAGAATTTTGGCAAATGGTGGCGTATTTCTGTAAGATTTCATAATTGCAAGCAATTTTGTTTGTGTTCTATCCGCGGTCTATGCTCTTTCCATTTCTGAAGAAATTTCGTTGCTAGCTCATCAGGCGAACAAGCTGTGTGTGTAACCAGGCAAGTCGTCCGGGGGACGCAGTATACTCCACAAATTTGAACTCTTACGCCCGGTGACTCATCTGCTGTTGTGGCCCCTGACACCCCCAATCGCAAAACTAATGCCGAATTCGTGATCTACATCCCAGAATACCCCAGAATCGACATACAACACTCCTAACTTCCTATGGACTCGCAGAACCAAAATTCTGCACTTGGGGTACGGTAGCATGCGAATTCGTCATAGGTACGCTTAAACATCATCTAAACGCTAAACGAATGCAAATTCGTAATCAGCGCCCCCGAAAACCCCGAAATCGAGTATAATATCGCGAAAGTCGACCCGACACCCAATATTCAAATGGACGCGGCAGGGTTACTGTAGCTCTGCAAATTTGCCAAAAACACTTTTCTGGACCAGATTTCAACGTAGAATCGCTTGAAACCACTTTTTAACCGATTCGGCAGCGCATTCGAGCGCTACAGACGCTGAAACGCGAAAAACGCAATTTTTGACCCCGGAGTCAAAAAAGTTCCACCTAGATAACTTTTTTGTGTCTCAACCGATTTTCTCCGTTCATGGCTCATTCGATAGAGGACATCTGGGAAGGAGCACCAAAGGCGGTCTCGCGGCTCTAGCTGCTACCTATCGCGCACAGCAAACCGTCAAAGTCGGAAAATAGCGAAAAATCGCGAATTTTTCAAATTTGGCGCCAAAATGGGTCCCGCAGCGATCCAATTCATTTCTTCCACCCTCGGCACTATCGGGTACTACAACATATCAAAAGATAGTATATACCATTATATGCAACTTTTTCGAGTTCTACCTTGTTTAACCCATTTTTCAGTACTTTGAAAATTTAAATTTTTGAATTTCCCGCCAACGGGGTCCCGGAGTGTGACCCCATATGTCGTGCAGGTTGCCCACCTACTAGGCCTACCCAACGCAAAAGACCGTTTGCAAATCGGCCGCTGCACGCGCGAACCCCATCCGGTCCAAATTACTGCGTTTCGCGCACAAACGCTGTGTATGTACTCCACACTTTTTTGTGGAATATAAAAAGTTCAACCTATACTTTGTGTCTGTCCAATTTTGGTGAACAGTATAGTGAACTTTGTACACATCGTTAGCCGCATCTGGAGAAAGTGTCTTGAGAATGTGTACCTTAATGCCAAGTGCAGCTATCCCCACGATACGGTTGTCTGTACAGCTGATCTGAAGCTCAGTGATATCGCCGCGTTCGCTATATGTTATCGGCATGATACGACGCCGTTTATCTCATGCTTCTTACCTGTGTGAAAAGTCACATCCAACAAAACAACTTGCCAAAAGTTTGGTGCGAGCGAATTCCTGTTTTCAGCGTACGCATTTTCCGAGTGCACATTCATCAATAAACACCTGTTCTGGCCATCAGCCGAAAATCTCGATTTTGAGATTTTCTTAAATTTTAATTACAAATATCTCGAAATTGGAATTTATTAAAACTGCAATACTGTGTCACAAATTCTTACTGGCATGCGGCCTTACCATTTCTGCGTTCAAATTCGTCAAAAAAACGACGTTCTATTTTGTTGATTTATGGAAGTTTGAAAAATAATCACGTATTTCTAGTAAATTCCGCATTTGCAAAAAATTTCTCTTGCGTTACAAATTATCCGCAGTCCATACTCTTTCCATTTCTGAAGAAATTTCGCCGCTAGATCATCAGGTGAAAAAGTCGATTTTCAACATTTTCATATTTTGACTGAAAATATCTCGAAATTTTTAAAAACTTCAAAACTATGTCACAAATTCTTATCGGCATATGACCTTTCCATTTCTGCATTCACATTCGTCATTAAATGACTCTGTATTTTACTCAATTTATGCAATTTTGACAAATAATCGCGTATTTCTATTAAATTCCACATCTGCAAAAAATTTCTTTTGTGTTACATATTATCCGCGGTCCATGCTCCTTCCATTTCTGAAGAAATTTCGCGGCTAGCGCATCTGACAAATAAGTCGATTTTCGACATTTTCGAATTTTAATTGCGAATATCTCGAAAATGCGAAATTAGCAACAGAAACGGACACCGGATCCGTACTCAGCGACCTCGAGTCTACTTGACCACATATGTCACACATTTTACTTCGGTGCCACGGAAACACAGACACACAGACAGACACACACACACACACACAGACATTGCCAACCGTATATATGTAGGTATACACCTCGCCGCGCTGAGGCGCGGCGAAAAAAGTCGATTTTCGACATTTTTATATTTTAATTGTAAATACAGTACAATCTCTAAATTGCAGTATTTCAAAGCTGTAGAACCATGTCACTAATACTTATTGGCTTACGACCTTTCAATCATGAAATCATTCAAAATTTCTATGAAATTAAACATTAGAAAAATCTCTTTTGTGTTGCAAATTGTCCACGGCCTACGCTCTTTCCATTTCTGAAGAAATTTCGCCGCTAGCGCATCACGCGAAAAAGTCGATTTTCGACATTTCTATATTTTAGTTGTAAATATCTCCAAATTGCAATTTTTCAACCAGGCAAGTCGTCCGGGGGACGCAGTATACTCCACAAATTTGAACTCCTACGCACGGTGACTCCTCTGCTGTTGTGGCCTCCTGACACTCCCAATCGCAAAACTAATGCCGAATTCGTGATCTACATCCCAGAATACCCCAGAATCGACATACAACACTCCTAACTTCCTGTGGACTCGCAGAACCAAAATTCTGCACTTGGGGTACAGTAGCATGCGAATTCGTCATAGGTACGCTTAAACATCATCTAAACGCTAAACGAATGCAAATTCGTAATCAGCGCCCCCGAAAACCCCGAAATCGAGTATAATATCGCAAAAGTCGACCCGACACCCACAATTCAAACGGACGCGGCAGGGATACTGTAGCTTCGAAAATTTTTCCAAAACACTTTTAGACCAGATTTAAGCGTAGAATCGTTTGAAACTACTTTTGGAACGATTCGGCGGTGCATTCGAGCGCTAAAGACGCCGAAACGCGAAAATCGCAATTTTCGACCCCGGAGTCAAAAAAGTTGCAGGAAGATAACTTTGTGTTTCAGCCGATTTTCTCCGTTCATGGCTCATTCGATAGAGGACATCTGGGAAGGAGCAACAAGAGTGGTTTCGCCGCTCTAGCTGCTACCTAGCTCGCACAGCAGCCCGTCAAAGTCGACCCAGGGCCAAAATTCGCGAATTTTTCAAATTTGGTGCCAAAATGGGTCCCGCAGCGATCCAATTCTTTTTTTGCACCCTCGGCGCTATCGAGTACTACAACATATCAAAAGATAGTATATACCATTATATGCAACTTTTTCGAGTTCTACCTTGCTTAACCCATTTTTCAGTACTTTGAAAATTTAAATTTCTGAATTTCCCGCCAACGGGGTCCCGCAGCGTGACCCCGTTGGTCGTCCACCCTAGCCCCTAACTAGACCTACCCAACGCAAAAGACCGTTTGTGAATCGACCACTTCAAGCGCGAGCCTTGTTGTATCAAAGTTTCTGCTTTCGCGCACAACCGCTATATATGTATGTACCTACTCCACACTTTTTTGTGGAGTATAAAAATGACAAACTATGTCACAAATTCTTATTGGCTTATGTACGACCTTTCAGTTTCTGCATTCACATTCGTCAATAAATGACGTTCTATTTTTGTCAAATATTTCGACAAACAATTGCGTATTTCTATCAAATTCCACATTGACAAAAAATTTCTGTGTTAAAAATTATCACCGGCCCATGCTCTTCCCATTTCTGAAGAAATTTCTCGGCTAGCTTATCAGGTGAAAAAGTCGATTTTCGACATTTTGGAATTTTAATTGTGAATATCTCGAAAACTAGCCGTTCCTTCCTGTTGCAGAAGAATTTGTGTGATCTGAATAGCACGGAATGTAGTCGTCAATGGCCGTAATGTCCTGTTGCATAATCTGTCCTGTTCAAGGTCTGTCCGTTGCGAGGTCTGTCCTGTTGTGAGCCAACGGCGGTGGTCGCCTCGTGCGCGCGCCGCAACGTCCGTCCTGTTCATTGTCAAGGTCTGACCTGTTGCAAGGTCTCTCCTGTTGCAAGATCTATCCTGTTGCAAGGCCTGTCGTGTTACAAGGTTTGTCCTGTTGCAAGGTCTCTCCTGTTGCAAGATCTGTCCTGTGGTAAGATCTGTCCTGTTGCAAGATTTGTCCTGTTGCAAAATCTGTCTTGTTGCAGAAGGTCTGTCCTGTTGCGGCCCAACGGTGCTGTCCTGTTGCAAGATCTGTCCTGTTGCAAGAATTGTCCTGTTGCAAGATTTGTCCTGTTGCAAAATCTGTCCTGTTGCAACATTTGTCCTGTTGCAAGATTTGTCTTGTTAAAAAATCTGTCCTGTTGCAAGATTTGTCCTGTTGCAAAATCTGTCCTGTTGCAAGATCTGCCCTGTTGCAAGATCTGTCCTGTTGCAAGATTTGTCCTGTTGCAAAATCTGTCCTGTTGCAAGATTTGTCCTGTTGCAAGATTTGTCCTGTTGCAAAATCTGTCCTGTTGCAAGATTTGTCCTGTTGCAAGATCTGTCCTGTTGCATGAATTGTCCTGTTGCAAGATCTGTCCTGTTGCAAGATCTGTCCTGTTGCAAAATCTGTCCTGTTGAAAGATCTGTCCTGTTGAAAGATCTGTCCTGTTGCAAGATCTGTCCTGTTGCAAGATCTGTCCTGTTGCAAAATCTGTCCTGTTGAAAGATCTGTCCTGTTGAAAGATCTGTCCTGTTGCAAGATCTGTCCTGTTGCAAGATCTGTCCTGTTGCAAGATTTGTCCTGTTGCAAAATCTGTCCTGTTGCAAGGTCTGTCCTGTTGCAAGATCTGTCCTGTTGCAAGATTTGTCCTGTTGCAAAATCTGTCCTGTTGCAAGGTCTGTCCTGTTGCAAGATCTGTCCTGTTGCAAAATCTGTCCTGTTGCAAGATTTGCCCTGTTGCAAAATCTGTCCTCTTGCAAGGTCTCTCCTGTTGCAAAATCTGTCCTGTTGCAAGATTTGTCCTGTTGCAAAATCTGTCCTCTTGCAAGATCTGTCCTGTTGCAAGATTTGTCCTGTTGCAAAATCTGTCCTGTTGCATTGTCCTGTTGCAAGATTTGTCCTGTTGCAAAATCTATCCTGTTGCAAGATCTGTCCTGTTGCAACATCTGTCCTGTTGCAAGATCTGTCCTGTTGCAAAATCTGTCCTGTTGCAAGATCCTGTCCTGTTGCAAGATTTGTCCTGTTGCAAGATTTGTCCTGTTGCAAAATCTGTCCTGTTGCAAGATTTGTCCTGTTGCAAGATCTGTCCTGTTGCATGAATTGTCCTGTTGCAAGATCTGTCCTGTTGCAAGATCTGTCCTGTTGCAAAATCTGTCCTGTTGAAAGATCTGTCCTGTTGAAAGATCTGTCCTGTTGCAAGATTTGTCCTGTTGCAAGTTGTCCTGTTGCAAGATTTGTCTTGTTAAAAAATCTGTCCTGTTGCAAGATTTGTCCTGTTGCAAAATCT
>JASAMZ010003416.1:0-31818 GCA_030248115.1 Linhomoeus sp. GSCO2_2
TTGACTACTCATGTGGCTTAGAGGAGTCCGCGGGGCTACTCGACGATGTCAAACTCCACCCTACGACGTCAGACGAGCGAGTTATTAAGCCCGAAGCGAGCGTGACCCACGTACGTACGTACGTACGCACGCACGCACGCACGCACGTACGCATGCTGAGTCATAGGGTTCGGTCTGCGAGGCCGAGCGAAACAAGCTGTGTGTGTAAAAAGTTCAGCCGATACTTTGTGTCAGTCAAATTTTGGTGAACAGCATAGTGAACTCTGGACACATCGTTGGCCGCATCTGGAGAAGTGTCTTGAGAACGTGTAGCTTAATACCAAGTGCAGCTATCCTCACGATACGGTTATCCTACAGCTGATCTGAAGCTCAGTGATATCGCCGCGTTCGCTATATGTTATCGGCATGATATCACGGCTGGTTTATCCGATGTTTCCTACCTGTGTGAAAACGCGGATATCCGACAAAAAAACTTGGCAAAGCTTTTGGCGTACGGGATTTCGATTCTCTGCGCACACATTCATCAATAAACAGCTGCTTTGGTCATTAGACGAAAATGACGATTTGGGGAATTTTTTTTAAATTTCAATTTTAAATATCTCAAAATTGCAAATTGACTCGAACTGTAAAGCTATGTCACAAATTCTTATTGGCACACGACCTTTCCATTTCTGCATTCACATTAGTCAATAAACGACGTTAAATTTTTGTCAATTTATGAAATTTCTACAAACAAATCCGGATTTTTATCAAATTTCACATTTGAAATAGTTTTCTTTTGTGCTACAAATTATACGTTGTCTATGTTGTTTCCATTTCTGAAGAAATTTTCCCGCTAGCCCATCAGACGAAAATGTCGATTTTGAAATTTTTGAATTTTAATTCTAAATATCTCGAAATTGCAGATTTATTAAAAATGTAAAGCTATGTCACAAATTCTTATTGGCATACGACCTTTCCATTTCTGCATTCACATTCGTCAATAAATGACGTTTAATTCTTGTCATTTTATAAAATTTTGATAAATAATCGCGTATTTCTATTAAATTCCACTATTGCAAAAAATTTCTTTTGTGTTACAAATTATCTGCGGTCTAATGCTCTTTCCATTTCTGAAGAAATTTCGGCGCTACCTTATCAGGCAAAAAAGTCGAATTTCGACATTTTCATATTTTAATCATAAATATCTCGAAAATGCGAAATTAGCAACAGAAACGGACATCGGATCCGTACTCAGCGACCTCGACTCTACTTGACCACATATGCCACATATCTTACTTCGGTGCCACGGACACACACACAGACACACACACACACACACACACAGACATACATTGTCATCCGTATATATACACCTCGCCGCGCTGAGGCGCGGCGAAAAAAGCGGAGTGGTTTTGAGCTCTGAATTTTTACTGAGATTGTAGCGAGGCCCTTTCCGGTTTCGTGCAGCCTCTTTGACTCTCCGCGCGACTACACTTTTTGGAGTGGTCTTGCTACGCAACATTGGTATCGCTCGGGTTAAATTCTTTACACCAAGAAAATCATCTTTTCAAACTAAATTTAAAAAAAGACACTGGAATCTAGCGCAAAACTACAGGTTAATTGTGAGCATGATTTCATGTTGGCTTGCAGTGAGCTCTTCCGCGATGTCAAGACCGCCGCTCTGCAACGCACGAGTACCAAGATATAACAAACCAAAATCTGCAGTTTTCACCGCGTTTTGGTTACTGTAGCCCTCTCATTGACGTTTTGAAACTTTTTCTTTGTCGGATGTAAGTGTTTTGGTGGGATGTAGGGATGTACACTATGTATGTTTTGGTGGGATGTAGGGATTTTTGTCGGATGTAGGGTATGTAAGTGTTTTGGTGGGCGTCTGTCGCTTCTGTCTTTGCTGTCTGGGTTGGGTTCCAGTTGGATCCCACGTATGTACCACGCGGCACGCAGCCCCACGCTGAGTATGAGTGCGCCCATAATCGTGCGCGCCCTGGTTGCCTTTGATGACGATGTTCCTGTCTCTCTTCGTTCTTCGCTGTCAAAACAGTCCCCATTCAGTTTCCCACAAGGCGTCTTCTGCGTGGTGCGTCTGATAAAACTACCTCACTACAGGGTCGCTTCTAGTGCGTGCGTGCGTGCGTATGTACGCGCGTGGATATGAAAGAGAGGGAAGAGATGAGTGGACTGGACAGAATGGGGCGGCGGCACGGGGAGGGGGGGGGGGGGGGAAGCGCAGTTGCGGCGTCGCGCGGGGGGGGGGGGTCACAGACGACCCCCCTTCCGCTTGGTCAGAATCAACGTGCAGGCCAGTCTCTGTTTACGCAGGCGGACGAGAGCGCCTACGCTTGGGAGATCAAAGGCGTCAGTGAAACTAGATTCGTGGATTCGACCGAGGAGACAACTGGGAACTGGATGCGCTTTGTCAACCACGCCCGTCAGTGACTCGCTCTGTTCCAGAGTTGCGTTTTGATAGACACTGTCTGAATGAAGTTCTTTGGTTTCAGATGAAAGCAGCCCGCGGAACAACGTGAAGCCAATCCTCGTTGGAGACGACCTCTACTACCTCCGACGAAGGGACGTGGAGAGAGGCGTGGAGCTTCTCGTCTCCTACGCCTCCCTGTGAGTTGAGCTAATGTGTGCGCGGCTAGGTGAATGAGTGAAAATTGTGAGCGCGTTACTGTCAGCGATCGGTCCATGAGCTAAGTGTACGTCGTGTCATGCATTCAATACCGTTTCAGGTATTCAAGGACGTTTAAAGGACTCAAGGATTGGTTTTCGCCTCTACTCAGCTCGCTAACTTATCTCTCATCCACTCGTCCAAGTACCGTCGCAAGATTCCCTCGTAAGCGACTTAAACTGTTACTGTAGGTGTGTGAGTGACTGACTGAGCGAGGGAGGGAGGGAGGGATGGAGGGAAGGAGGAAGCGAGTGGCTGAGTTGTTGAGTGTTCCGAGTTAGTGGGCAGGCGGATGAGAGAGAGACGTATACTACTTATGTAGCTTCACTCAGGTGCCGACATTCTGCATCGATCCTCTGCTGAACGGCTTGCCCGCCGAATTTTGACGCCTTGTAAATAGCTAGGTAACCTAGCACACACACACGCCACGCCCACACCCACGCCCACACCCACGCCCACACCCACAGACACAGACACAGACAAACGAACAGACAAGAGCGTCCGTATACACATACTCGCCGGGACAGGTCGACTGACATTTGTCCTCCGCTTGTTTCAGCGATGATGACGTCCCAGCAGGCAGTGGCGGCGGCGTCGTCGGTCGTCTCGGGCAGTACTCCCCCCCCAGAGCACGCTGCTGTCGCGTCTGCGGGGAACGGGAGCGCGCCAAGGTGATTTCTGACAGACATCCCGTTTATACAGGGTGGTCCAGACAGAGTTCCGGCGCAATTTTAAACGCGAATAACTCGAGCTGGGTTATTTTTTCTCGCGGTTTGTTGCGTTCGAAAGTCAACACGTTAGGGTTTTTCTTGTAGAAGTTTCAGCGAATTCCACCTACTAGCAAACTTGGGCCTTTATTAAACAAAAGTGTCAATTTTGACGATTTCATGGTCTCTTCAAGGAGTGTTCTGTACCCATCCTGACGTCGGTTGTTACAAATGATAGGCCATATAATACTCTTTATAATGCCACTAGAACGAGGTCCATGCGGCTAACACAGCTTGCGCTACACACCGTCGAATTATGGTAATGGCCAACAGAGGCTGCTTTGCGGTCGTTCTGTGACTTCCGTGGGGACCAAAAGAATTCGACGCTGTGTAGCGCAAGCTGTGTTGGCCGCATGAAACTTAGCTGATTATTCAGGGCAGTCTTTGCGGCGGGACGGCTGGGCAGTCTTTGCGCCCTGATTCGGTGGTCTACCAGGCAGGGTAGTAGTCATAAAATTGCGTCATAAATTTAATTTCTGTTGTGTGTGTGAGTGTGTTGCCGCATTGGTTGGGTTGGCGTGTTAGGGATCCTTATTTAGAAACTTTTAGGGCTAGCGAACTGGACGAAAAACACAACATTCGAACCAGCCGGGCGCCCGTGAAGAAGGTAGCAGCTGGCGACGACACCTCGACAGTTGGCCAAGCCAGCAACGCCAGTGCCAGCACTAAAGGGTGACAACGTCGTTTGTTCTGTTGTCGCCAGTTGGCTGCCTTGTTACTGTATGCCGTCGTCATAGTCTCCCCCTCACTTGTTCTTATGCCTGTCGAGCTGCCGCCTGCCTTCATCGTTGTCCTCAGTTGTCCTTCTGGCTGCCGCTCGCCAGCCTATGTCGTCGTCTCCCCCTAACTCATTGCTTGTATGTACTTGCGAGTGTCTCATGTCACTTGTTATCCAGGGAGGACGTCATGACGACAACCCAAGGAAACGACAAGGAAGCGATGGAGGAGCGCCAGCCTCTGGTGCCATATGAATCCGGCAAGGTCGAGCGACAGTTGAGCGACAACAGCTCTGAGGCGAACCCAAAAAGCTTCCGAACTCGGACAGCGAATGAAGGCGTTTAGTTGACTAGTGTGAAGCTTGCGTGAAGGGCGGTCTAATTTTTTGTGGCTTTTTTCCCAGCCCCCACAGCTTTTCTCGCGCGGCCAGTGGGTTCGAATCTATATCGCGTGTGTCGCGTGTCTCCCAGCCCACTGGTCAGCCCGCTTTCGGTGCGGCCAGTGGGTTCGAATTCGCGTGCTGCCTTGCGCTATATCGCGTGTGTCGCGTGTCTCCCAGCCCACTGGTCAGCCCGCTTTCGGTGCGTCCAGTGGGTTCGAATTCGCGTGCTGCCTTGCGCTATATCGCGTGTGTCGCGTGTCTCCCAGCCCACTGGTCAGCCCGCTTTCGGTGCGTCCAGTGGGTTCGAATTCGCGTGCGTGTCACTCCTCCTTTGTCGTGTCGCCCCTTTGTCGCGTCGCTCCTTTGTCGTCGCTCCTCTGTCTGTCGCTCCTCTGTCGGTAAACCGTCGTTGTATCGCATTGGCTGTAGCGTCACATTGAGAACGCCGCTCTCCACCACTCCAGGCTAGTCTCAGTCAATGGTGTCTCATGCAAGGCTAATGTCCACTGCGTGGACATGGACAGGGGGTGTATTTCAGGAAAGTCCCCCCCCCCCCCCTCCCCCTACTTGGGGGGGGGGGGGGGGGGGGGAGGGGGGTAAAGAACCAGGTGGTTCGTCCCACTGAAAACTGATGATGAACAGGCGGTGTGTTTTAGATCGTAAACTGTACGTTATGCGATGATGAACAGGGGGTGTATTTTAATGTGCCTGGCGACAAATGTACGATTCACCACTACACATGTAATCGCATAGGCGAACAAATTCTGCGTGGTCTGTGAGCGTTGGCTTGTCCTAGTGAAATACAGTATGTAACGGTTGATTCCCCATTGGAACAGGCGCCCAGATATCGTACTTTATGTTTTACGTGCTGCGAACTGGAAGTGTTGCCCCGTTTATAGTGTGCGTGCGACATGTGTGTAGTACATATTGTATTGTACGTCCTACTTGCGAGTGTACGGAATTAATCTGCGTGCACACACACGGTCGTGAGTAAATGACCCATCTCACGTGTGAGCACACGATGTTGTGCGATTGTCGTTGCTCCGTTCAAATTTGATGCCACAGGTACATAAGAGCCATATCACCGCTCACAAATGTGCTATGTGCTAACAGCGCGCAAAGCAAGACTGTGAATGCATTGTACTCACGAGTGAACTGAATGTTGAGCGCGAACATCACCACTCACAAATGTGCTAAGCAATACGTTATATGTATTCTCTTCGTTCAGTTACGTATTGCTGAAAGATTGGTTTGATTGGATGATTAATGACTGGTTGATGGGCAATTTGATTGATCGTGACCATTTCCATTTGTGACCATTTGACCATTCATAGCTATTGGTCAGAATGTGTCTTCAAAGCCATGTTAGTGAAAATGCAAGGCCCTTGTTGAGTTGGTCTTTGCATGTTGACCTACTCACCAACAGGCTCCTCAGTCTCTGGACAAGCCCTCTGGTTGCAGGTCTCGGTCTCACTGAGTGGTGGGCAAGGCTTGCCATCTCCTGTTGCTGGCCTGGTCACGCTCCTGTGCTTGGTCCTCGTGCCGCCACCGCAGGTCTTGCTGCACTGGCCGACTGTCCACTCGCTGACAAGACAGTCTGCAATATTAATTGTACAATCTGACATGAAGTGTGAAGCTTCATGGTTAGTTGAAGCAACCCTCACCTTCTGGACAAGGTCCCTCATTGCAAGCGTCGTACTTCTCCAACTCTGGACAGGGTCTTCCACTACCCACGGGTGGAACTTCAATGGCTCTGACCAGCCGACGAATGCCATCCCCACAGGACTTTGAGCAAGGGTTCTCATGCCACTCTCCAACCTGGCAATCTAAAATCAAATTTGTTTAATTTTCACTCTATTCCCGATTTAAATCCATGTGCTACCATACCCCCAGGGCAGGGGCCGCTGGAACAGTTCTGATGGCCGATCAGCGGGGAGCATTCAGCCCATCCGTCGTCGTCCGAGGGAGGCACTTGGACCACCCGCACTCTGGACTGCGTCCCCTCTCCACAGGTGGCGCTGCAGGGCAGCCAGGCCGTCCATGCTGAGACTTGGCACTCGGTGGGCTCTGTAGCAATGGGTGTGAGAGAAGATGTCTTGGCATAATGACAAAGGGCCAAAACTTGTGAAATACGAACGGGTGGCAATATTACTGCTATCTGGAATGACGCAAGGCTAGCAGTGTACCTTCTTCGCTGCTCTCGTCGTCGTCGTCATTGTCGTCGTCGTCATCGTCGTCGTCGTCGTCGTCGTCCCCATCTCCTCCATTGACAATGACAGTCTGGCCTTGTTGATTGCTGCCTCCACCAGTTTGTTGTTGCTGTTGACCCACCACTGCACCTGACTTGTCTCCCCCGTCTAGAAGAGCAGGCGGAAGAGTAAGAGGACACTTGACAGTAGACAGACAATAAAGAGCATGGTAAAACTAGTGAAGACATGTGAAAGTAAAAGGGCAAGAAGTAGTGTTTGGACAAAACTGACCGACGACGGTTTGTTGCTGTTGCTGATTGGAGTCTCTTTTGCCAGTCTGGTTCTGGATTGCTCCCCCGCCACTTGTTGCCCGCCACCCACCACTAAATTTGTTTTCTTTTGTGCTGACGTAATTTTCCGTTCCTTTTGAGGTGTATTTTCATCTCTTTCTCAGATCTGATTCCAGGATTGTGGTTGTAGTTTAGGTCTGTTCTATCTTTATTCATATTTTATTTTTTTTTCCACGATTTCTCTCTTTTTCCCCTTCTTTCCTTAGTTTTCCGTTGTTGTGTTTTCGTTTTGTCGTTTGGTTGTGTCGTTTCTTTTCTCGCGTTGTGGTGGTGGTGTTGTCGTGTTGTTGTCGTCGTGGTGGTCGTCAGAGGGCAGTAGAGTCGCTGATGTCGTGTCTATGTTCTCTCCGGGGGGCTTGTTTTTCCCAGGGGGGGGGTCTATTGGGGGGGGGGGGGCTTGTGTGAGGGGGGGCTTAATTCCCCTCTTCCGGACCCCCAAGTAATTCGTTCTTCCTCACTGATTCTTATATTCTAGTTTTACTAATATAGTAGTTTATATATCAGTTTTTTTAATGATTGGCTTTTTTTTTTGGGGATGGATCGAGGTATAATTTCTAGGATGGGGGGGCTTTTTTAGAGTTCCTGCAGTGATGATCGTTTTCCTCTCCTTCGATTTGCTATATCTCCTACACCCCGTTCCTTTCGTCCCTAGATCTCTCAACAAACCATTCTTTCACCCGCCACTCCTGTCGATTAGCCGTGTCTGTGCAGCGCCGTAGGTTGTTAGGGGTAGTGTAATGATGGGGTCGCGTCTCCCCTCCCCGCAGTCTTCTAGTACCAGCCTCCCTCCTTCAGTCTTTGCTGTGTGGAGAGGGGGTGTGGCGTCGCGTGATTCGAATAGTTATGTTGATATGAGAAAGTGAAGCGTTTATTCTGGCAGTTAGAAAGCACATGTTCAGCGTCACAGCTTATACATAGCCCTTCGTCGGATCCGTATCTGACTATGACCTTATGTTTTATCAGTCTGTCCTCTTATCCTAATCTAGTATCTACCATTTCAAACTGATTCCTCTTTACGTGTTGGTCTTCCTTACTTTATCCTTTCACAATTCTTCCCTCCATCCATTCACTCAACATCTGTGAGTAAAGCATGAGTTGCACACAATCAGCCACATAAAGAGTGCAATTCCAGGATTTAGAATTGTGTGATTCCAGATTTTGTAGATTGCATACCTTAAGTGGCCGGCCCCTGTTCGCCTACTTCTAGTTATGCAGTCTAGATTGGACTGGGGGAAGTTAAATGGCCCTCAGTCGAATGCCGTCCCCACTGGAGAAGGGTTCTCATACCACTCTCCCACTTGGCAGTCTAAATGGAAATCTTGTGAATATCAACTCCATTTCCAGTTGGAAACCACCAACTACCATACCCCAGCCCAGGGCAGGGGTCACCAGAACAGTTCTGATGAGCGATGAGTGGGGGGCACTTCTTCCATCCATCGTCTTCCGAAGGTGGCACTTGGACTACTCGAATTCTGGACTGCGTCCCCTCCCCACATGTGCAGCTGCAGGGTAGCCAGGCTGTCCAGGCTGACACTTGGCATTGGGTGGGCTATATAGGTGTAGTTAACTTTGCGAGGATGCTGTTGCCTCAGCCCCAGCTTACATAGGTTTCATCTTTGAACAATTCGAAATGACTGTTGTCTTCCTCACTAGGTACCTTCTTCACTATAATCGTTGTAGTCTTCGTCTCCCGCTTTGACAATGACAGTTTGAGCCTGCTGATTGCTCCCTCCCCCTGTCTGCTGTTGCTGCTGGCCAACCACTGAACCTGACCTGTCTCCGCCGCCTGAAATATAAAATTTTTAAAAGTGGATATTTTGTCTCTGGGGTGTTTTGTAAAAAACTGACCAACAATGACGGTTTGCTGATGTTGCTGAATTGGAGCCCTTTTTGTTCCCAGTGAGATTTTGGATTTGCTTTCCTTCCACTTGTTTTGCGCCGCCAACCACTGAAATTGTGCTTGTTGGTGGCCTTTGTCAGGGTGTCGGTGCAGACAGACGAACAGAAGTGGACTGAAACCGATTTGCTGCTGCTGTAGATCAGACTGTCGCCTTCCTCTTTCTCTGTGGTTGTCGTCGCCATTCTGGTCGTCGTCGTGGTCGTCGTCAGCGGGCAGTTGGGGTAGTCACGTCACAGGTCACTCCTTTGATTATAGATGTGCAGTGGTGTGACGAACACACAGACACACGCGGCCACGTGAACGCACGCACTCACTTCATGCATACGCAGCGCTCTTCCAAGCTGTCCATCTGCTGATCCGCCTGCCTTTCCTTCTAGAGAAGAGAATGCCCACAGCTCAACCCCTTCTAGACTGCTTTCCTCACCCTTTTCTGCCTGCCACCAAGCGCCACTTCACAGTCAGCTCCAATTAGCTTGGTGCGCTACTGCTGCTGGCAGTGAGCTGTGATGCTGTGTAGTAGCAGGCCCTGAGCAACAGGCCAACCCCTAACTCTTTCTTGACCTCACCAGTTCAGAGAAGGAGAGGGAAAGGGAAGGGAAGGGGAATCAGTGTGAGGATTGGAGGGAGGAGAGGGTAGCCAGTAGAAATGGGGAATGCTCATCAGAAATAGTGCCACTGGCAGCAGCTGCGCATTCTTCTGATAAGTCAACGAGTTGAGAAGCCAAAGTTGTGTTGATCGTTTTCACTGTATGTGCGGCAGTGCAGCTTTTCGCTGAAGTACACCGTTCCTTCTCTCTCTCTCTCTCTCTATCTTGATCACTGTCCCTCCGCCAGGATGCCACACCTACAAGGCCTTCCCTTATCAGTAATCAATATCTATGGCTGTGACGCCACACAGGGCCCGTGGACTGCGTGCTGAGCGAGTGGAGCGCCTGGTCCGACTGCAGCAAGACCTGCGGGGGAGGACGCCAGACGCGTCATCGCGCCATCATCACCCCGCCACAGAACAATGGGCGACGCTGCGACGCGCTGACGGACCACGTGGACTGCAATCGAGAAGAGTGCGATGGTGAGTCATGCAATTGCACAGCCCTCTATTGCTGAGGCCATATCGTGTTGTATGTCGATTCTGGGGTAATTCTGGGGCGCTGAGAATGAATCTAGCATCGGTTTTGCTGTCTAGGGTGCTAGGAATGCGCACTAGAGAAATGTTAGCTACGCGCCCAGCTTTCGCTGTTCTCTCCAGATGACTTGCTTGCCTAGCGAGCATTGAATGTCTCTATACTGGTGTGTGTTAGTTCCATAGAGTTCAAATCCTAACTCTTAACAATTCCACCAATCCTGTGCTTCACTTCAGACGACTATGACTACTCGTGCAGCAAGAAGAGCTGCAAGAAGAGCAAGAGTAAGAGCAAGCGCCGATCAAAGTCGAAGCGCAAGGGCAAGAAGAGGAAGGGAAGGCGAGGCCGTCGATCCGTCGATCTGAGCGAACTGTGTGTGAGACTGAGTGGCATTTTGGTGCGATTTTGATAGAAGTGTTGCTGTATATTGGTGCGTTTTAGGAACCGAATCGTCTCGACCGTCCAGCGTCGTCATAAGAGAGATGTGGACACTGGAGGACTCCTCGACCTGTGACACTTGTGCCACTGAGCTTAGCATAATGACCTCATTAAAATTATGGGTGCTGTGCCGTGCCATACCCTGCTTGACACTGATATGCTAAGATACCGTGTTTGATGGGACCTGCTTGTGCATCATGTCGCCTCGCTGTCTCGTGTTGACAACAACTTGTGGTACATGTACCTCTTATTAGCATGAGAGACTAAACCGTGGTGCCTAGGTACTTGTTGTCCTGCCCCTGGAGTCTTTGCAGCATGTGTTGAGCAGTACACACATTACGACGAATGTGTTCCTGAAAGGCCAATACAGTTCCATGTACGTGCCTTCGTGTTTCGCTACAAATCATCGCAGACTCTTTGCCCGGTTAAAGTAGCGCCAGAACATACACAAAGTATAGTTAGCTAAAGTCGGTCACCAGCCGAGTTAATCGCAAGCTTCGACTCGCCAGACTGCGACGCCGACTCGGACTCTTCTTGTGATCCCGCCGGCTGGGCGCCTTAGCCTGCTGAGCGACTCCTGAACAGAGCATTCCGTGTTTGAAGCTGGTACTAAAACATTATACGGCTACTATGTATGCTTACGACCATCCATGAATACGCCTACTGCCTGAGGCATAAATACCTTAGCGTTTTGTTGGCGAAGGAGTAGGGCGGCTTACATGGGCTGGGCTCAGAGTAACCAACACTTCAAAATTGTGCGATTTTGTCCACTCAATCTGCTTTCTCACTCGAGTCAGTCGTTCGTCGCTGCACGCTTCTTAAAGCTGAAAGTTGCGCGTGATTGCAAGCAATATGTTCCTGACTGAATATGAAACAGATCCCAACAGCTTCTGGGTCAATTCGTCAGGCATTGCAGTCTTCGCTAAAGTTTTGCGGCCAGTTTTGATCTCTGTCAAAATGACTCTCCCTTACATCTTCAGCAGAGCTGGGGTTCTGCAACGAACAAAAGTGATCAAGTGAAGTGCTGTTCGCTGCAACTGGCTACTGTAGCTTTGGTCACATCCATTAGATGCCACAGTGCTACAGCACCTTTCAAGTTGGTTACTGTAGCTAAAAGAAACACACAGTAGATTACGGTAGGGCATAATGCTCGTGGAAAGTCATCAGGCAGTCAACGTTTCAACGTTTCGTCAACGTAAACGTTCCAATTTGTGTGAGCAAGCGGTGTGAGTAAGTCGCATGCACGAACGAACGAAAACAGGCACACCCAAAACAACCAATGAGTAGACAATTTAATGGCGCGCGATTGCGTCAATTTTAAGAGAACAACGACAATGAACGCGATTTCGACTTGCTGACTAATCGACAGCGTTGTCGGCGGAACATGCAAATCGCAAGGCGCATAAATAGAGGGATAGATTTTGTTTGAATCCAAAAGTGAGGAAAAGGTAAAGTGTAGTAAGGAAGAAACGTCTGCTAAACAGAGGATATGAAAGGTACAGACCGTCTAGAAGTAGCTCTTCTTGTTTTGAGTTTTGACGCTGAAGTGTTTACAAATGTTTATTGCTAGACTTGTGTTTGAAACAGTGTACCCATATATGTATAGATAGAATGCTCAAATCCCGCATTAACAGCAACAGAGTTCAATCTATAATCTCGTTTCAGCACTTCTTCCCTTTCCATTGACAATCCTCCTCTTCTTAACCCCTTCCGCGCTCTCCCAAACGAAGACTGGTGAGGTCAAGAAAGAGTTAGGGGTTGGCCTGTGTCGCCAGGGCCTGCTACTCTACACAGCATCACAGCTCACTGCCAGCAACAGTAGCGCACCAAGCTAATTGGAGCTGACT
Organism: Linhomoeus sp. GSCO2_2; assembly: GCA_030248115.1. Taxonomy (NCBI): domain Eukaryota; kingdom Metazoa; phylum Nematoda; class Chromadorea; order Monhysterida; family Linhomoeidae; genus Linhomoeus; species Linhomoeus sp. GSCO2_2. Next base: position 12,383 of record JASAMZ010003416.1, read on the forward strand.
GTGAAGTGGCGCTTGGTGGCAGGCAGAAAAGGGGTGAGGAAAGCAGTCTAGAAGGGGTTGAGCTGTGGGCATTCTCTTCTCTGAGAAGGAAAGGCAGGCGGATCAGCAGATGGACAGCTTGGAAGAGCGCTGCGTATGCATTATAAGTGAGTGCGTGCGTTCACGTGGCCGCGTGTGTCTGTGTGTTCGTCACACCACTGCACATCTATAATCAAAGGAGTGACCTGTGACGTGAGCGACCCCAACTGCCCGCTGACGACGACCACGACGACGACCACAACGGCGACGACAACCACAGAGAAAGAGGAAGGCGACAGTTCGAATCAACAGCAGCAGCAAATTGGTTTCAGTCCACTTCTGTTTGTTCTGTTTGCACCCTAAAATCTGACAAAGGCCACCAACAAGCACAATTTCAGTGGTTGGCGGCGCAAAACAAGTGGAAGGAAAGCAAATCCAAAATCTCACTGGGAACAAAGGGGCTCCAATTCAGCAACATCAGCAAACCGTCATTGTTGGTCAGTTCTTGTACAAAGCACCCCAGATACAAAATCCCACTTCTAAACACTTTATATTTCAGGCGGCGGAGACAGGTCAGGTTCAGTGGTTGGCCAGCAGCAACAGCAGACAGGGGGAGGGAGCAATCAGCAGGCTCAAACTGTCATTGTCAAGCGGGAGACGAAGACGACAACGATTATAGTGAAGAAGGTACCTAGTGAGGAAGACAACAGTCATTTCGAATTGTTCAAAGATGAAACCTATGTAAGCTGGGCTCGGAACTTATTTTGACAACTCTAACTACACCACAGAGCCCACCGAGTGCCAAGTGTCAGCCTGGACAGCCTGGCTACCCTGCAGCTGCACATGTGGGGAGGGGACGCAGTCCAGAATTCGAGTAGTCCAAGTGCCACCTTCGGAAGACGATGGATGGAAGAAGTGCCCCCCACTGATCGCTCATCAGAACTGTTCTGGTGATCCCTGCCCTGGGCTGGGGTATGGTAGTTGGTGGATTCCAACTGGAAATGGAGTTGATATTCACAAGATTTCCATTTAGACTGCCAAGTGGGAGAGTGGTATGAGAACCCTTGCTCCAGTGGGGACGGCATTCGTCGACTGGTGAGGGCCATTGAACTTCCCCCAGTTGCCAATGGAAGACCTTGCCCATAACTAGAGAAGTAGGCCCGCAACAGGGGTCCGTGCCATGAAGGTATGCAATCTACAAAATCTGGAATCTACACAATCTGAAATCTGGAATTGCACTCTTTATGTGGCCGATTGTGTGCAACTCATGCTTTACTCACAGATTGCCTTGTCAGTGAATGGATTGTTGGGCAGTGCAGCAAGACATGTGGTGGTGGCACAAGGATAAAGTACAGGAGCGTGACCAGATCACGTAAAGAGGAATCAGTTTGAAATGGTAGATACTAGATTAGGATAAGAGGACAGACTGATAAAACATAAGGTTCATGAGTGCAGTATGACGGTTATCCGACGAAGGTGTTCTATGCTATAAGCTGTGCACGCTGGTACATCGTTGCTTTCTAACTGCCAGAATACAACGCTTGCTATCTTTCTCATATCAACATTAATCTATTGAATCCACGCGTGACGCCACACCCCCTTCTCCACACAGGACCAATAGACTGCGTGGTAAGGGAGTGGAGCGTCTGGTCTGACTGCAGCAAGACCTGCGGGGGAGGGCGTCAGACGCGCAACCGCACCATCATTACACGACCCCCGAACAACGGACGGCGCTGCACAGATCACGTGGGCTGCAATCGACAGGAGTGCGGCGGTCCGTTGAAAGAATGTTGGTCTTTTTGTTGCTAGAGTCTGTGTCGTGTTGTAGGTAGATTCTGCTGTTGTCTAGGGCAACGAAAGGTAATCCCGGGTCGGTTGTGCGTCCTGAGGAGCATTATTAGCCACAATTCGAAGGTGAAGAGAGGACGAGAGAATCGATTCATCAGCCTGCAGGGCAACCTGTGAGTGACATTGGGAGGCATTTGGGTGTAACGTGTTTGTGCTCTGAGGAAGCACCAAAGAAGTCTCATCTCCCCCGTCTCATCCTCATTTGGGTGTAACGTGTTTGTGTTTGTGTTCATTACTCTAATAAGCGTACTCTAATCGTACTCTAATAAGCCCCCCCCCCCCCTCGAATAAGCCCCCCCCCCCCTCCAATAGTACCCCCCCCCCCCCTCGAGGGAGGTTCAAAAAATAAGCCCCTCCTCCAATAGTACCCCCTACCTTATGTACTATAGTACATGTACAGTGTACTATAAGGCATACTGTATGCATGTATACTGTACTATAGTACTACGACAACTACTATATGTAGTAAATATACCCTTAGTACATGCTATGTTAAGGATATTCAGTGCCTGGAAGGTATATTCTGTATGGGATACGCACATTTTGTGTACCTTGGGCGTTGGGTCTCCGGAAGAGGGGTCGAAATATTAAGCCCCCCCTCAGATAAGCCCCCCCCCCCCTCCAATAGTACCCCCCCCCCCTAGAGGGGGGTTGAAAAAACAAGCCCCCCGGGGGCTTATTAGAGTATTTACGGTATGTAGGAGTCACGTGCGACATCAGCGACTCTGACTGCCCTCTGACGACCACCACGACGACAACAACGACCACGACGATCACCACGCCCACCACCACAACCGCCGAGGAAACCAGCACAACGACCACAACCACAACGACGACCACAACGACGACGACTACGACGACCACAACGGCGACGACCACAACTAAGGAAGAGGAAGGGGGCGGTTCCAATCAACAGCAGCAGCAAATCGGTTGGTTTGCTGGCATAAATATCATAAAATAAAACAATTATGCAATAAAGATAGGTAATCAGCACCTCAAACTACAACCACAATCCTGTGAATCAGATCCATCTCGAGCAAAGTAGTATTTTGAAAATACACCTCAAAAGGCAACGGTACACCAAATTACGTCAGTCACACAAAGAAAACAAATTTAGTGGTGGGTGGCGGGCAACAAGTGGCGGGGGAGCAAATCCAGAACCAGACTGGCAAAAGAGACTCCAATCAGCAACAGCAACAAACCGTCGTCGTCGGTCAGTTTTGTCCAAACACTACTTCTTGCCCTTTTACTTTCACATGTCTTCACTAGTTTTACCATGCTCTTTATTGTCTGTCTACTGTCAAGTGTCCTCTTACTCTTCCGCCTGCTCTTCTAGACGGGGGAGACAAGTCAGGTGCAGTGGTGGGTCAACAGCAACAACAAACTGGTGGAGGCAGCAATCAACAAGGCCAGACTGTCATTGTCAATGGAGGAGATGGGGACGACGACGACGACGACGACGATGACGACGACGACAATGACGACGACGACGAGAGCAGCGAAGAAGGTACACTGCTAGCCTTGCGTCATTCCAGATAGCAGTAATATTGCCACCCGTTCGTATTTCACAAGTTTTGGCCCTTTGTCATTATGCCAAGACATCTTCTCTCACACCCATTGCTACAGAGCCCACCGAGTGCCAAGTCTCAGCATGGACGGCCTGGCTGCCCTGCAGCGCCACCTGTGGAGAGGGGACGCAGTCCAGAGTGCGGGTGGTCCAAGTGCCTCCCTCGGACGACGACGGATGGGCTAAATGTCCCCCGCTGATCGGCCATCAGAACTGTTCCAGCGGCCCCTGCCCTGGGGGTATGGTAGCACATGGATTTAAATCGGGAATAGAGTGAAAATTAAACAAATTTGATTTTAGATTGCCAGGTTGGAGAGTGGCATGAGAACCCTTGCTCAAAGTCCTGTGGGGATGGCATTCGTCGGCTGGTCAGAGCCATTGAAGTTCCACCCGTGGGTAGTGGAAGACCCTGTCCAGAGTTGGAGAAGTACGACGCTTGCAATGAGGGACCTTGTCCAGAAGGTGAGGGTTGCTTTAACTAACCATGAAGCTTCACACTTCATGTCAGATTGTACAACTAATATTACAGACTGCCTTGTCAGCGAGTGGATCGTCGGCCAGTGCAGCAAGACCTGTGGTGGTGGCACGAGGACCAAGCACAGGAGCGTGACCAGGCCTGCCACAGGAGACGGCAAGCCGTGCCCAGCGCTCAGTGAGACCGAGACCTGCAACCAGAGGGCTTGTCCAGAGACTGAGGAGCCTGTTGGTGAGTATGTAGGTCAACATGCAAAGACCAACAAGGGCCTTGCATTTTCACTAACATGGCTTTGAGACACATTCTGACCAATAGCTGATGAATGGTCAAATGGTCACAAATGGAATGGTCACGATCAATCAAATCGCCCATCAACCAGTCATTAATCATCCAATCAAACCAATCTTTCCTCCATTTCCAGACTGCCGAGTCAGCCGCTGGAGCGTCTGGATCCGATGCTCCGTCACCTGTGGAGGAGGCAGCCAGCACATGACTAGAAGAGTCCGGAGACAGCCTCGCAACGGAGGAGAGGATTGTCCAGAGCTGTTGGAGACAAGGCTGTGCAATGAAGATTCCTGCCCGGAACAGCCATCCAGTAGGCACAATAGGGATAGTAATGGTAGAAGTGGGAGTGGTGAGGGATGTGCTGTCCCATATAACGAGATACCAGTTCAGAGAAGGAGAGGGAAAGGGAAGGGAAGGGGAATCAGTGTAAGGATTGGAGGGGGGAGAGAGTAGCCAGTAGAAGTTCGGCATGGGCTTAGGATCAGTCACAGCAGCAGCTGCGCATTCTTCTGATAAGTCAACGAGTTGAGAAGCCAAAGTTGTGTTGATCGTTTTCACTGTATGTGCGGCAGTGCAGCTTTTCGCTGAAGTACACCGTTCCTTCTCTCTCTCTCTCTCTCTATCTTGATCACTGTCCCTCCGCCAGGATGCCACACCTACAAGGCTTCCCTTATCAGTAATCAATAGCTATGGCTGTGACGCCACACAGGACCTGTGGACTGCGTGCTGAGCGAGTGGAGCGCCTGGTCCGACTGCAGCAAGACCTGCGGGGGAGGACGCCAGACGCGTCATCGCGCCATCATCACCCCGCCACAGAACAATGGACGACGCTGCGAGGCGCTGACGGACCACGTGGACTGCAATCGAGAAGAGTGCGATGGTGAGTCATGCAATTGCACAGTCCTCTATTGTTGAGGCCATATCGCGTTGTATGTCGATTCTGGGGTATTCTGGGGCGCTGAGAACGAATCTGGCATCGGTTTTGCTGTCTAGGGTGTTAGGAATGCGCACTAGAGAAATGTTAGCTACGCGCCCAGCTTTCGCAGTTCTCTCCAGATGACTTGCTTGCCTAGCGAACATTGAATGTCTCTATACTGCTGTGTGTTAGTTCCATAGAGTTCAAATCCTAACTCTTAACAACTCCACCAATCCTGTGCTTCACTTCAGACGACTATGACTACTCGTGCAGCAAGAAGAGCTGCAAGAAGAGCAAGAGTAAGAGCAAGCGCCGATCGAAGTCGAAGCGCAAGGGCAAGAAGAGGAAGGGCCGGAGAGGGCGCCGATCCGTCGACCTGAGCGAACTGTACTAGTTTTTGCGACATTTTTGTGAAGTTTTGGTCAGAATTATTGCTGTATTATGGTGCATTTCAGGAACCGGATCGTCTCGACCGTCCAGCGTCGTCATAAGAGAGGTGTGGACACTGGAGGACTCCTCGACCTGTGACACTTATGCCACTGAGCTTCGCATAATGACCTCATTATGGGTGCTGTACTACCGTGCCATTCCCTGCTTGACACTGATATGCTCAGATACCGTGTTTGATGAAACCTGTTTGTGCATCATGCCGCCTCGCTGTCTCGTGTTGACAACAACTTGTGGCACATGTACCTCTTATTAGCATGACAGATAAAACCGTGGTGCCTAGGTAGGTAATTGTTGTCCAGCGACTGAAGTCTTCGCAGCATGCGCTGAGCAGTACACACATTACGACGAATATGTTACTGAAAGGCCAATACAGTTCTACCCCTTAGTATTCCGCTACAAATCAACGCAGACTCTTTGCCCGGTTAAAGTAGCGCCAGAACATAGACAAAGTTTAGTTAGCTGAAGTCGGTCACCGGTCGCGTTAAAGGCCGCGTAAGTCACAGACTGATAAAACATAAGGTTCATGAGTGCAGTATGACGGTTATCCGATGAAGGTGTTCTTACACCTGTGCACGCTGGTACATCGTTGCTTTCTATCTGCCAGACTACAACGCTTGCTACCTTTCTCATATCAACATTAATCTATTGAAGCCACGCGTGACGCCACACCCCTTCTCCACACAGGACCAACAGACTGCGTGGTAAGTAGGGATTCCAACGGGCGCCCGGGCCCGTGGCCCGGCCCGGCCCGCGGGGCGGGCCAGGCGGGCCGGGACTCAAAAAATTTCGGGCCGGGCCGGGCCCAGAAAAAAATTTTACGGGCCGGGCCGGGCGGATCAGGCGTCAGTACACCGATTGCAGCGATATTTGCACACATCATGAGAGGGCTACAGTAACCAAAACGCGATGAAAACTGCAGATTTTGGTTTGTTATATCTTGGCACTCGTGCGTTGCAGAGCGGCGGTCTTGACATTGCTGAAGAGGTCACTGCAAGCCAACATCAAATCATGCTCACAATTAGCCTGTAGTTTTGCGTTAGATTCCAGTGTTCCTCCCCTTAATCCCTGGTTGTCTGTCTGTGTGTCACGCAGCCCCAATCAGCCCGCCCGATTGGCCCCATGGACAGATCCCAGCTATGGGGCGCTGCCCTGGGCCTGGCCTGGAGGTGAGCCGAAATTGGTCTGTTACGCGGAAAAGCGTACTGTAGGCGAGAAAATTCAAATTTTTGAATTTTGCTCCAGACAGTGGAGCTTGCCTGGAAGGGCTGACAAGGCGATTGGTATCCTAGGTGTGTAGGGTGGGCAATGCACAACTTCACGCACCTGGCCACGACGCGCTGCGGTATACTGTAAGTGAGAAAATTCAAATTTTTGAATTTCGCTCTGGACAGTGGAGCCTGCTTGGAAAGGCAGGTGAAGCGGTTGGTATGCCAGGTGTGTAGCGTAGGCATTGTGCAACTTTACGCGCCTAGCCACGCCGTGTGTAGGTATACTGTAAGTGAGAAAATTCAAATTTTTAAATTTCGCAATAGACTGTGGAAGCCGCATGGAAGGTCATGCGTGGAAGCCGATATGACGGGATGATAGGGTAGCAAGTGTGGAACCGCACAGAGTTTAGCACGCTGCGCGAAAAATCCGCAAAAAACAAATTTCCCATCAACAAAAATTTCTTCCACGCAACGGATTCGAACCCAGCTGGTAATGTCACACAGCAAAGAGAAGTGATTCGGCGGCTGTCGAGCGAGGCGCGCAGCGCCGAGCGAGACGAAAAGACTGGAGCGGGCGAGCGAAGCGAGCCCGCGCAGGGTTTTTCTCCGCGCGCGCCGAAGGCGCGCGCCCAGGCCGCTAGTCTTTTTTAAAATTTAGTCTGAAAAGATGATTTTCTTGGTGTAAAGAATTAAACCCGAGCGATACCAATGTTGCGTAGCAAGACCACTCCAACAAGTCTCTTTTAAAAAGCGGAGTGGTTTTGAGCTTTGAATTTTTACTGAGATTGTAGCAAGGCCCTTTCCGGTTTCGTGCAGCGTCTTTGACTCTCCTCGCGACTACACTTTTTGGAGTGGTCTTGCTACGCAACATTGGCATCGCTCGGATTTAATTCTTTACACCGAGAAAATCATCTTTTCAGACTAAATTTAAAAAAGACACTGGAATCCAACGCAAAACTACAGGTTAATTGTGAGCATGATTTGATGTTGGCTTGCAGTGAGCTTTTCAGCGATGTCAAGACCGCCGCTCTGCAACGCACGAGTGCCAAGATATAACAAACCAAAATCTGCGGTTTTCATCGCGTTTTGGTTACTGTAGCCCTCTCATTGACCTTTTGAAACTTTTTGTTGTCGGATTTTTTCGCCGCGCCTCAGCGCGGCGAGGTGTATATATACGGTTGACAATGTCTGTCTGTCTGTGTGTCTGTGTGTGGGTCCGTGGCACCGAAGTAAGATATGTGGCATATGTGGTCAAGTAGAGTCAAGGTCGCTGAGTACGGATCTGATGTCCGTTTCTGTTGCTAATTTCGCATTTTCGAGATATTCACAATTGAAATTCAAAAATGTCAAAAATCGACTTTTTCACCCGACGAGCTAGCGACGAAATTTCTTTGGAAATGGAAAGAGCATAGACCGCGAATGATTTGTAACACAAAAGAAATTTTGGTAAATGTGGAATTTAATAGAAATACACAATTGTTTGTCAAAACTTAATAAATTGACAAAAATAGAACGTCGTTTATTGACGAATGTGAATGCAGAAATGGTAAGGCCGTATGTCAACAAGAATATTTGACATAGTATTGCAGTTTTAATAAATCGCAATTCGAGATATTTAAAATAAAAATTCATGAATGCCAAAACCGACATTTTCGTCTGATGGGCTAGCGGCGAAATTTCTTCAGAAATAGAAAGGGCATAGACAACGGATAATTTGTAACACAAAAGAATATTTTTGCAAATGTGAAATTTGATAGAAATACGCGAATATTTTCCAAATTCCATAAAATGACAAAAATAGAACGTCAATTAGTGAGGAATGTGAATGCAGAAATGGCAAGGCCATATGCCAATAAGAATTTGTGACACTGTTTTACAGCTTCAATAAATTGCAATTTTGAGAAATTTAGAATTGAAATTTTAAAAAATGTCAAAGTCGACATTTTCATCTGATGGGTTAGCGGCAAAATTTCTTCAGAAATTGTAAGTGCAGAGACTACGGATAATTAGTAACATGAAAGATATTTTTTAAAAACACTAAATTTGATAGAAATGTTCAAAATTTGACAGAAATGTCAAAATTTTGTAAATTGCTAAAACTTTTGTTGATTGATGAATGTGAACGTAGAATAGAAAGGGCAAACGCAAAGGGAAATTCCTGATAAAGAACGACCGCACCAATCTTTTCGCAAGTTTTTTGTTGGATGTGACGTTTTCACACCGGTAGGAAACACCAGACAAACGGCGTCGTATCATGCCGATAACATATAGCGAACGCGGCGATATCACTGAGCTTTAGATCAGCTGTACAGATAAGCGTATCGTGGGGATAGCTGCACTTGGCATTATGGTGCACGTTCTCATGATTCTTTCTCCAGATGCGGCTAACGATGCGTACAAAGTTCACTATACCGTTCACCAAAATTTGACGGACACAAAGTATAGGTTGAACTTTTTACACACACAGCTTGTTGCTCAGGAGGTCGAGCGCTTCGTCTTGATATGCGATTCGACTAGGTTCGATGAAGTCTTGACTTTTCGCGGACATTACTTCGGGATACTGTAGCGCGCAATTTTTAAAACTTGTTATTATTTAGACGTCACAGTTCGCGAGAGTAGTCCGAGGGCTACCCGTCGATGTGTCGAACTCAACCCAGCGACGTCAGACAAGCGAGTTATTAAGCCCGAAGCAAGCGTGTCGTTTCCAGTTTTTGACGCGTTTTGGTTACTGTAGCTCTCTGTTTAAACTTTTGAAACTTTTTGTTGTTGGATTCGTGCTCAGGAGCTCGAGCGCTTCACTTTGATATGCGAGTTGACTAGCTTCATTCAACTTTTGTTTTAAAACGGACCCCACTTTGGGATACTGTAGCGCGCGAGTTTCAAAACTTACATATTTCAGTTTTGAACACTCAGATGGCGAGAGTGGTCCGAGGGCTACCCGCCGCCGATGTGTCGAACTCAACCCAGCGACATCAGACAAGCGAGTTATTAATCCCGAAGCAAGCGTGTCGTTTCCAGTTTTTGACGCGTTTTGGTTACTGTAGCTCTGTGTTTAAACTTTTGAAACTTTTTGTTGTTGGATTCGTGCTCAGGAGCTCGAGCGCTTCACTTTGATATGCGATTTGACTGGTTTCGGTTAACTTTTGTTATAAAATGGACCCCACTTTGGGATACTGTAGCGCGCGAGTTTGAAAACTTATTTCAGTTTTGAACACTCAGATGGCGAGAGGAGTCCGCAGGCTACCCGACGATGTCTCAAATTCCATCCTACGTCGTCGGACGAGCGAGTTATTAAGCCCGAAGCGAGCGTGACGTACGTACGTACGTACGCACGTACGCACGCACGCACGCACGCACGCACGCACGCCGAGCTCTTGATATGGTTCGCTCGGCTGAGGCCGAGCGAAACAAGCTGTGTGTGTAAAAAGTTCAACCTATACTTTGTGTCTGTCAAATTTTGGTGAACAGCATAGTGAACTTTGTACGCATCGTTAGCCGCATCTGGAGAAAGTGTCTTGAGAATGTGTACCTCAATGCCAAGTGCAGCTATCCCCACGATACGGTTGTCTGTACAGCTGATCTAAAGCTCAGTGATATCGCCGCGTTCGCTATATGTTATCGGCATGATACGACGCCGTTTATCTGATGTTTTCTACCTGTGTGAAAACGTCACATCCAACAAAAAAACTTGCCAAAAGTTTGGTGCGAGCGAATTCCTGTTTTCAGCATACGCATTTCTGTTTCCGAGTGCACATTCATCAATAAACAGCTGTTCTGGCCATCAGGCGAAAACCTCGATTTTGAAATTTTCTTAAATTTTAATTTAATTCTAAATATCTCGAAATTGGAATTTAACAAAACTGTAGAACTATGTCACAAATTCTTATTGGCATACGGCCTTATCATTTCTGCGTTCAAATTCGTCAAAAAAACGACGTTCTATTTTGTTGATTTATGGAATTTTGAAAAATAATCACGTATTTCTATTAAATTCCACATTTGCCAAAAATTTCTCTTGCGTTACAAATTATCCGCAGTCTATACTCTTTCCATTTCTGAAGAAATTTCGCCGCTGCATCATCAGGTGAAAAAGTCGATTTTCGACATTTTCATATTTTGATTGAAAATATCTCGAAATTGCAATTTTGGAAAACTTCAAAACTATGTCACAAATTCTTATCGGCATACGACCTTTCCATTTCTGCATTCACATTCGTCATTAAATGACTTTGTATTTTAGTCAATTTATGCAATTTTGACAAATAATCGCGTATTTCTATTAAATTCCACATCTGTAAAAAATTTCTTTTGTGTTACAAATTATCCGCGGTCCATGCTCCTTCCATTTCTGAAGAAATTTCGCGGCTAGCGCGTCAGACAAAAAAGTCGATTTTCGACATTTTCGAATTTTAATTGCAAATATCTCGAAAATGCGAAATTAGCAACAGAAACGGACATCGGATCCGTACTCAGCGACATCGACTCTACTTGACCACATATGCCACATATCTTACTTCTGTGCCACGGACAGACAGACACACAGACAGACACACAGACAGACAGACACACAGACAGACATTGTCAACCGTATATATACACCTCGCCGCGCTGAGGCGCGGCGAAAAAAGTGTAGTCGCGAGGAGAGTCAAAGACGCTGCACGAAACCGGAAAGGGCCTTGCTACAATCTCAGTAAAAATTTAAAGCTCAAAACCACTCCGCTTTTTAAAAGAGACTTGTTTCGCTCGGCCTCAGCCGAGCGAACCCTATCAAGAGCTCGGCGTGCGTGCGTGCGTGCGTGCGTGCGTACGTGCGTACGTACGTACGTACGTACGTCACGCTCGCTTCGGGCTTAATAACTCGCTCGTCCGACGTCGTAGGGTGGAGTTTGAGACATAGTCGGGTAGCCTGCGGACTCCTCTCGCCATCTGAGTGTTCAAAACTAAAATAAGTTTTCAAATTCGCGCGCTACAGTATCCCAAAGTGGGGTCCATTTTAAGACAAAAGTTGATCGAACCTAGTCAAATCGCATATCAAAGTGAAGCGCTCGAGCTCCTGAGCACGAATCCGTCAACAAAAAGTTTTAAAAGTTTAAACAGAGAGCTACAGTAACCAAAACGCGTCGAAAACTGAAAACTACATGCTTGCTTCAGGCTTAATGACTCGTTTGTCTGACGTCGCTGAGTTGAGTTCGACACATCGACGGGTAGCCCTCGGACTCCTCTCGCGAACTATGACGTCGAAATAACAACAACTTTTAAAAATTGCGCGCTACAGTATCCCAAAGTAAGGTCCGCGAAAAGTCATAACTTTATCGAACCTAGTCGAATCGCATATCAAAATGAAGCGCTCGACCTCCTGAGCAAGAATCCGACAACAAAAAGTTTCATAAGTTGAAACAAAGGGCTGCAGTAACCAAAACGCGATTAATACTGCAGACTTTGGTTTGTTATATGTTGTCACTCGTGCGTTGCAGAGCAACGGTCTTGACATCACTGAAGAGCTCACTGCAAGCCAACATCAAATCAAGCTCACAATTATCCTTAGTTTTGCGTTAGATTCCAGTGTCTTTTTTTAAATTCAGTCTGAAAAGATGATTTTGTTAGTGTAAAGAATTAAACCCGAGCGATACCAATGTTGCGTAGCAAGACCACTCCAAAAAGTGTAGTCGCGAGGAGAGTCAAAGACGCTGCACGAAACCGGAAAGGGCCTTGCTACAATCTCAGTAAAAAGTCAAAGCTCAAAACCACTCCGCTTTTTTCGCTCGGCCTCAGCCGAGCGAACCCCATCAAGAGCTCGGCGTGCGTACGTACGTGCGTACGTGCGTACGTACGTACGTGCGTCACGCTAGCTTCGGGCTTAATAACTCGCTCGTCCGACGTCGTAGGGTGGAGTTTGAGATATCGTCGAGTAGCCTGCGGACTCCTCTCGCCGTCTGAGTGGTCGAAACTGAAATAAGTTTTCAAACTCGCGCGCTACAGTATCCCAAAGTGGGGTCCATTTTGAGACAAAAGTTGACCGAAGCTAGTCAAATCGCATATCAAAGTGAAGCGCTCGAGCTCCTGAGCACGAATCCGACAACAAAAAGTTTTAAAAGTTTAAACAGAGAGCTACAGTAACCAAAACGCGTCGAAAACTGGAAACGACGCGCTTGCTTCGGGCTTAATAACTCGCTTGTCTGACGTCGCTGGGTTGAGGTCGACACATCGACGGGTAGCCCTCGGACTACTCTCGTCATCTGAGTGTTCAAAACTGAAATAAGGATTCAAACTCGTGCGCTACAGTATCCCAAAGTGAGGTCCGTTTTAAGACAAAAGTTGACCGAAGCTAGTCAAATCGCATATCAAAGTGAAGCGCTCGAGCTCCTGAGCACGAATCCGACAATAAAAGTTTTAAAAGTTTAAACAGAGAGCTACAGTAACCAAAACGCGTCACAACCTGGAAACGACACGCTTGCTTCGAGCTTAATAACTCGCTTGTCTGACGTCGCTGGGTTGAGTTCGACACATCGACTGGTAGCCCTCGGACTATTCTCGCGAACTGTGACGTCGAAATAATAACAAGTTTTAAAAATTGCGCGCTACAGTATCCTGAAGTAATGTCCGCAAGAAGTCAAAACTTCAAAGAACCAAGTCGAATCGCATATCAAACTGAAGCGCTCGACGTCCTGAGCAAGAATCCGACAACAAAAAGTTTCAAAACGTCAATGAGAGGGCTACAGTAACCAAAACGCGATGAAAACTGCAGATTTTGGTTTGTTATATCTTGGCACTCGTGCACTGCAGAGCGGCGGTCTTGACATCACTGAAGAGCTCACTGCAAGCCAACATCAAATCATGCTCACAATTAACCTGTAGTTTTGCGGTAGATTCCAGTGTCTTTTTTTAAATTTAGTCTGAAAAGATGATTTTCTTGGTGTAAAGAATTAAACCCGAGCGATACCAATGTTGCGTAGCAAGACCACTCCAAAAAGTGTAGTCGCGAGGAGAGTCAAAGACGCTGCACGAAACCGGAAAGGGCCTTGCTACAATCTCAGTAAAAATTCAAAGCTCAAAATCACTCCGCTTTTTAAAAGAGACTTGTTAAAAGAGACTTGTTAATCCCTGGTTGTGAGTCTGTCTGTGATTCTGTTTGCTCCAATCGTCCCGCCCGACTGGGCCAGTAGGCCAGCCCGACCTATGGGGCGCTACTCTGGGGCGGGCCCACTGATTTGCCGAAACTGCTCCGTTACGCGAAAAAGCTTACTGTAGCCGAGAAAATTCAAATATTTGAGTTTCCGAGACGGCCGTGGAGCACGCTTGGACAGGCGGGCGAAGCGGTTGGTATGCCAGGTGTGCAGGGTAGGCAGTGTGCAACTTTATGCGCCTAGCCACGCCCCGCGCAGGCGTACTGTAAGTGAGAAAATTCAAATTTTTGAATTTCGCCATAGACAGTGGAGGCCGCATGGAAGGTGGTGCATAGAAGGGAATATGACAGCATGATAGGGTAGCAAGTGTGCAACTTCACAGAGTTTAGCACGTTGCGCGAAAAATCCGCAAATGATAACTTTCCATCAACAAAAGTTTCTTCCAAGCACGGGAATCGAACCAAGCGGATATTGTTACACAGTGAAGCAAATGAGAGGTTGGGCGGCGGCTGTCGAGCGAGGCGCGCAGCGCCGAGCGAGACGAAAAGCCTGGAGCGGGCGAGCGAAGCGAGCCCGCGCAGGGCTTTTCTCCGCGCGCGCCGAAGGCGCGCGCCCAGGCCGCTAGTTGTAGGTAGATTCTGCTGTTATCTAGCGCAACGAAAGGTAATCCCGGGTCGGTTTTGCGTCCTGAGGAGCGTTATTAGCCACAATTCGAAGGTGAAGAGAGGACGAGGGCATCGATTCATCAGCCTGCGGGGCAACCTGTGAGTGACAGTGGGAGGCATTTGGGTGTGACGTGTTTGTGCGTTTGGAGAAGTTTTGGTGCATTCTAGAAGAAGAGGAAGAATCGTCTCGACTGTCCGCCATCGCAGACGAGGCCGCCGGTGGTGACGAACCACTCAGTCTTTGACACTTCAGACAAAATGGAACACTAGAGCTGAGCTTACTGTGTCATTTTGCATGCCTGCTTTGTGCTTCCAGCTGATACCCACTTTTCAATGGCGCAATACTCGATTTGACTCACTGGTCTTTTCTACGCCACTTGCTGCTAGTTGTGTTGGTGTGACAATGGTCTGTTTTGGTGCTTACTTCGCGTTAGACGGACTGTCTGCCGGGTGTGTTACGGAGTGCCTGTAACTTATCTAGCCTGTAGTGAATCTGCTGGCAGTGTTTTAGAAGAAATCAATGACCATTAATTATCTCAGTGAGTTGCAGTTGCACAGATTTTGAGACAAAATAACTCGGTCACAGTTATCCGGTTACACGATCAGTGGACAGCCATCCGACAGTCAACGCTTTCGATCTCCAATTCGCATGAGTAAGAGGTCTGCGTAAACCGCACGCACGTACGCACGCACGAAAATAGCGCCAACACTTCAGGCGCGCCTGCAAACACCCAGTGAGTATACAGTTTAACGGGGCGCGCTTGCGTCAATTTCAAGCGAACAACAGACAACAGCAACGTTTTGAAGTTGCTGACTAATCGACAGAGTTGTGGGCGGAACACGCAAATCGCAAAGGCGCATAAATGGCGGGCGACTATTGCCAGAGCTTCACAAATCAGAAAGTGAGTTGGCCTGAAGTCAATAACAAGCTGTGTGTGTAAAAAGTTCAACCTATACTTTGTGTCTGTCAAATTTTGGTGAACAGTATAGTAAACTTTGTACACATCGTTAGCCGCATCTGGAGAAAGTGTCTTGAGAATGTGTACCTTAATGCAAAGTGCAGCTATCCCCACGATACGGTTGTCTGTACAGCTGATCTGAAGCTCAGTGATATCGCCGCGTTCGCTATATGTTATCGGCATGATACGACGCCGTTTATCTGATGTTTCCTACCTGTGTGAAAACGTCACATTCAACAAAAAAACTTGCCAATGGTTTGGTGCGAGCGAATTCCTGTGTTCAGCGTACGCATTTCTGTTTCCGCGTGCACATTCATCAATAAACAGCTGTTCTGGCCATCAGGAGAATATCTCGATTTTGACATTTTTTTAAATTTATTTCTAAATATCTCGAAATTGGAATTTATTAAAACTGCAAAACTATGTCACAAATTCTTATTGGCATACGGCCTTACCATTTCTGCGTTCAAATTCGTCAAAAAACGACGTTCTATTTTGTTGATTTATGGAATTTAAAAAATAATCACGTATTTCTATTAAATTCCATGTTTGAAATAAATTTCTTTTGCGTTACAAATTATCCGCAGTCTATACTCTTTCCATTTCTGAAGAAATTTTGCCGCTATATCGTCAGGTGAAAAAGTCGATTTTCGACATTTCCATATTTTGATTGAAAATATCTCGAAATTGCAATTTTTAAAAACTGCAAAACTATGTCACAAATCCTTATTGGCATACGAACTTTCCATTTCTGCATTCACATTCGTCAATAAATATCGTTATATTTTAGTCAATTTATGCAATTTTGACAAATAATCGCGAATTTCTATTAAATTCCACATTTGCAAAATTTTTCTTTTGTGTTACAAATTATCCGCGGTCCATGCTCCTTCCATTTCTGAAGAAATTTCGCTGCTAGCGCATCAGACGACAAAGTCGATTTTCGACATTTTCGAATTTTAATTGCGAATATCTCGAAAATGCGAAATTAGCAACAGAAACGGACATCGGATTCGTACTCAGCGACATCGACTCTACTTGACCACATATGTCACTGACTTTACTTCGGTGCGACGGAAACACAGACAGACACACACACACACACACACACATTGTCATCCGTATATATACACCTCGCCGCGCTGAGGCGCGGCGAAATAAGAAAGGAAGGCAGTTCAAGAGAAGATGAAAGGTGGAGCGTGCTTTAAAGCAGAACGATCTTGAACTTCACGTTGTCGTTGTCTTGTTGAGAATATCCAATCATGGAAAAAGAAATTAATGTTGTTGCTTAATGTAGCCCGTTGAGCTCCAGTTAAAGGAAGAAATTTAAAGTGTAGAAGAGAAGCAAATAATGCATAGACATGCTACGTTCATGCTACAATAAGTACCACTAAAGCTGCCTAACAGGTACCTGCCTACATTTGGCCCAATTTGTCTGAAACTGAATGTTGACACTCAACTCTTGCATTGCTTGCACATCCCATCTCATTTCAGCACTTCTCCTCTTCCCCTCTCTGCTCCTACTCTTCCTCATTCCCTCAATAAGTCAAGGACAGAACATCACAGGAGAGCAGGTCCAAAATGGGACTGGCAAAGGGGGTTCGAATCAGCAACAGCAACAGACCATCGTTGTTGGTGAGTTTATGTACAAGCAGTAGGCAAACACCCCAAATAGGCATTGCTGCATAGCCCTCCATAAACCGATGTCTTCTCCTTACTTAGACACTTGTTCCAGGTGGAGACAAGTCAGGATCAGTGGTAGGCCAGCAGCAACAACAGGCAGGAGGAGGGGGCAATCAACAGGGTCAAACTGTCATTGTCAATGGTGGAGATGGGGATGGCGACGACGACGACAGCAGTGAGGAAGGTAGAGTGTCTCTTAGGCGTATACTGTAGGTCTGTACATGTTTCAGCCCAGTACATGTCCGATTTTCGAATCCATCATGCATTAGTCTTTGAGCTGCAGTTTACCAGTGTAATTGCAGTGCAATTTACCACTGCAGATCCCACTGAATGCCAAGTGTCTGACTGGACGGCCTGGCTACCATGCAGCACTACCTGTGGAGAGGGGACGCAGTCCAGAGTTCGGGTGGTCCAAGTGCCTCCTTCAGACGATGCTGGATGGGACAAGTGCCCCCCTCTAATTGGCCAGCGAAGCTGTTCCAGCGGTCCCTGTCCTGGGGGTACGGTAGTGTGTGGATTCAAAGTGGAAATAGGATAGAAAGTCACCAAAAATGATTCTAGACTGCCAAGTGGGCGTGTGGCACGAAAACCCTTGTTCCAAGTCCTGCGGAGATGGTATTCGTCGGCTGGTCAGAGCCATTGAAGTCCCACCCGTGGGCAGTGGAAGACCCTGTCCGGAGCTGGAGAAGTACGAGGCCTGCAACGAGGGCCCCTGCCCTGAAGGTGGAAACATACAGAAAACCTCAACACAAAATTCAAGTTTCTATGTCTCATATTGAGCATTTCCATGCAGACTGTCTTGTCAGCGAGTGGAGTGTGGGTCAGTGCAGTAAGACCTGTGGTGGTGGCGGCACCAGGACGAAGCACAGGAGCGTGACCAGGCCTGCAACAGGAGATGGCACGCCTTGTCCACCACTCTCTGAGATCGAGACCTGCAACCAGGGAGCTTGCCCTGAGACTGAGGAGCCTGTTGGTGAGTGTAACACTCTGGAAGAATGAAAATCCTCCTCAAGACCATAAATTTGCATATGACAGGGGTGGATGATCATCAACCATTGGCCATCAATCAGCAAAGCAGACCTTTTCTCCTTTCCAGACTGCCGAGTCAGTCGCTGGAGCGCATGGCTTGGCTGCTCCGTCACCTGTGGAGGAGGCAGTCAGCACAGAACCAGAAGAGTCCGAAGACAGCCTCGAAATGGAGGGCAGGACTGCCCTGAGCTGCTAGAAACAAGACTCTGCAACGAGGACTCTTGCCCAGGGCAGCCATCTGGTAAGTGACAGAGGCTAGTGGAAATGGATGTGATGCACCCCCAGGGATGTCCCAGTCCAAAGCAAATGGAGCGAGGGAAGGGGGAGAGAGATTCGTGTCAGAGAACTTAGAAGGGAGGAAGGAATAGTACAGCATGCCCGCTTAACACAGCTGCCTTTCTCTTGCCCGCAGTCAGTCTGAATAACGAAGACACGCCCTTTCTCCGCACAGGAGACGTGGACTGCCTGCTGAGCAAGTGGAGCGCCTGGTCCCACTGCAGCAAGACCTGTGGGGTGGGACGCCAGACGCGTCATCGCGCTATCATAACTCCACCACAGAACAATGGGCGACGTTGTGACGCGCTGACGGACCACGTGGACTGCAATTTACAGGAGTGTGATGGTGCGTTGTAGACAGACGTGTATGAACAGGCCGTTTTCCATTCTTAGGATAAAGTGCGTCGTGTTGTATGTGGATTCCGGCGTTATGCGGGGTGGAGAACGCGAATCTGGCATCGGTTTTACGATCCGAGTTACCAGGAAGTCGCATATGAGACTTCTTGAACTGTTCAACCAGTTGTGCTCCGTAATTCGTTGTCAAATAAAGTTGTTTTGAGTCGAAGCCTGAGTGGAAAGATCCATCTCTCAACCTTCCTTTGATGGTTTCTTCATCTTCAGACGACTACGATGACGACGACGACTGTAGCAGTAGCGGAAGCTGCAAAAGTAAAAGTTCTCAGTGTAAGCGACAGCAGCAGCAGCGAAAGCAAAAGCGGCAGCAAATCAAGGGGAAGGGTGAATGTTTCATCAGCCTGCTGGGCAAGCTGTGAGTGACCTGCGCAAGTGTATTTTGGTGTAATTTGTGTGCAGTGTGGAGGAATTTTGGTGCACTCTAGAAAAAGAAGAATCGTGTCGACTGTCGGCGGCCGGCGTCGGAGGCGGGCGATTGTTGGTGATGGACTACTCAGTTTGTGATACTTCAGTCGTAAT
>JASAMZ010003417.1:0-27802 GCA_030248115.1 Linhomoeus sp. GSCO2_2
TGGTGATGGTGCCTGCAGACTTGGTGGCTAGGCAGAGGCCAGTAGATCAACAATTGTCAGACTTGGACCAAGACATGCAGAAGATTCTGGCTTCCCCGGGTATTCCCACTGATATCAAAATGAAGTTGTACTCTGATGCTCTGGCTCGATATGGTGTCAAACGCCAGGAAGCTGACAGGCCTATACAAATGGCTATACAAGAGGCTCCCACAAACCTGCTGCCAAGCGATCAGGATCTCTTGAGAAATGTTCCAGAGAGAAAGCGCATGGTGGCTGATGCTCTTCTCAGCTTCCTGAAGGCTACGCCTGACATTAAGTGGAACGAGCGGAAAGAGCTGGTGCTGAATGGGCAAACACTTCAGGGTTCCAACGTGTTCGATTTGTTTCATCACACGGTGCGAGACAAGTCAATGAGTGCTTTACCCATTGGCTGGAGAGAGTACTTCTCTGCACTGCAACGAGGAAATGTACCCCGAATGGCACTGGGGAATAGAAACATTCCAGCTGAAAGCACAACTGAGGAAGCAACAACCCAGACTCCTCGGGTTGAGATGGTAACTACTGCCACACAATTACCTCCAGCTAACAGAACTCCAGCCACCAGATCTTCGGCAGCAGCACCGACCCAGAGAGCCAGGGTATTTAAGCAATCTCCACAGAAGGGAAAAGGCACTCTGAAGTTTGAGTCTCTCTTCTAATGGACAAGCTCCTCGACAGCATTTACAACAACCCAAAGAATCCCGCATACCTGGCGGGGCAGCAAGCTATTCTGCGACAAGCTAAGAAAAAGAACCCCAAAGTTACTCTCCAACATGTTCGTGACTACCTGGCCACCCAGGACAGCTACACCCTTCACAAGCCAATTCTGCGAAGGTTCTCCAGAAACAAGGTTGTGGCTTCTGGCATCGATAGCGATTGGCAGATCGACTTGATTGATTTGCGCAACCTGGCTCAAAGTAATCGCAAGCACAAGTTCATATTGTCATGCATAGATGTGTTCAGCAAGAAAGGTTGGCTCGTGCCGATGCTCACAAAGCAACCGAGTGACACTTTGGCAGCTTTCAAAAAGATACTGAAGGATGGCAGGCGACCATGGCATATCTGCAGCGATCGCGGCAATGAGTTTCTGGGAGTATTCAAGCAATTCCTTCAAGATCAAGGCATCAATCACTTCTACGCTAGCTCTCCTGATGTGAAAGCATGTGTGGTAGAGCGCTTCAACCGTACAGTGAAGACCAGACTATGGAGGCACTTTACGAAGAACAAGACTCTCAACTGGATTGATGCTATTGATGAGATTGTTGCAGCCTACAACAACAGCCACCACAGAAGTATTGGAATGGCACCGAACCAGGTCGACGTAGGCACTGAGAGGGAGGTGAGGTCAAAGCTATATAAGACCACTCTGAAGGCTCCAGTCAAGTTCAAGTTCAAAGTGGGTGACAGAGTGCGAATAACAAAGGAAAAAGGCAAGCTTTCCAAAGGCTACCAACCAAACTTCACCCAAGAAATCTTTCGAGTTCGGGAGTGTCTGAATCGTTGTCCCGCAACCTACCGCTTGGAAGATGCATCTGGGGAACCTATTGATGGCATCTTTTACGAAGCAGAACTTGTCGCAACCAAGCCTGCCGGAGCTGGGAAAGCAGGTGGTCGAGGAGTGTATAAAAGGAGCTCGAGAAAGCGCTGATGAGTACAAATGGATGATCATTCTGATCGGCGCTGGTGTTGCTCTGGTAGTGTTGTTGCAAAGTCTGAAGTGGTGTACTTCACGCAAGTGATTCTCGTGTACTGTATTGTGGCTACTTCATTGGTGAACCTCTCTCTTGGTGCTGCGAATGAAACTCTTTGGATTGCTCTGCTGAGCTCTAGTGTTGGCTACCTCCTACCACAACCTACACCGCATGGACGCGTTCTATCTAACCCTCCCCAGCAACACATTGGCTGAGGGAAACACAACTGGGGAATACACAGTCCCCCTTTCTCACCCAATTGAACTCACTGGTCGTTGGGAGCTTGGCGTCAGCCAGCTTATCATTCCTGTCTCCTACAACACTCTGGAAGACGCTAGCTTTACAATTGAAACTGCTGACTATGATGAAAACATGAAGTTCCAGCTAGTCAAGGAGGTCATAAGGGTACCTGCTGGGCACTATGATAGTGTGCAAGGTCTGCTCAACATTCTGAATGAGCTGGTGAATGACTACTGGGAGAAGAAGCTGGCTTATTTGAAACCCAAGTGGAGTATGATTGCAAAACAGGTGACTGAGGCCAAGATGCGCAAGGTGAGGCAGCTCTTCGAAAGTGGGCATGACTGCGTACGATTTGATTGGGTCAATGGACGCACGGAGCTGACCATGGACAATAACCTCATCATTAGTGTGGAGATGAACAAGCAACTGCAATACACTCTTGGCTTCAAGGAATCCTCCATCAAGTACTCTCTGTCGCAGGGAGAAGAGCACAGAGGCGGCCACTCCATTTTACGGGCAACGTATGGGGCTGACATACGATCAGGCACTGACTGCTTCTACTTGTACTGCAGCATAGTGTCTCCTCAGCTGATTGGAAATGTAAAGGCACAAGTGATCAAGGTAGTACCTACCACAGGAAAATTCGGCTCTATCATAGACAGGGTGTACCACACTGTGCACTATTGCGATCTGCTCTTCAATAGGTTCGACAGTGTCAAAATCTATTTAAGGACGAGTGAAGGCATTCCTGTGTCATTCGATTTTGGAAAAGTGATTGTGAAGCTTCATTTTAGAAGGAAAAGATTGTTGTGATGCGTGTTGACTTTGCACCCCAAAGTGCACAAGAGTGGCACCAACACTTCGAGGCAAGCAGAGGAGATCTCTTTGTTGGAGACAGATATCAGCGTGGAGGCTCACTCGGCTCATTTCTGCGGGGCCTGCTCAGGTTTGTGTTACCTGTGGTGAGGAGTGCTGGAGGCACTTTGGCCAAGCAGGCTTTGCGCACTGGTGCAGCCATAGCTACAGATGTGGCCGAGGGAAAGCCAATACAGCAGGCAGCTTTGACAAGGGTAACACAAGGGGCGGAGAACTTGGCAGATGAGGTAGTTGGGGCTGCCTCTGCTGAGCTGAAGAGGCGAAGGGTTCAGAAAGGACAGGGGCTGGGTAAGAGGCCAGCGAAAAGTATAAATACTCTGGCACAACCACCACAAAAGAAGTCAAAGAGAAAGAAGAAACAAGACGTCTTTGGTTTCTACTGAAGATGGCAGCACAACTGCTCGATGCGAAAAGTTCATTGGCCAGCAAAACAGAACTAGATTTGTTTCATTTGCCTCCTACTCAAGTAGCTATCGAAAATGGATGGTTTCAAGAAGTTCACTTGCGCAACACCCTCACATCTGCAGGGCCATACGAGTTTGAGATCTCTGCTGACAATGCATTCACTGACATGAGCCGCAACTATGTGTTCATGGTGCTAAGTGTCACCAAGAAAGATGGTACAGAGATTGACGAGGCTACTGCACCTGCATCAGGCCAAGCAATCAACTACACTCACTCAATCATCAACCTTTTGGGCAAGACATTCTTCAAGCAGGTCAAACTGTGGGTGGCTGGCAAATTGATCTATGACAGCGGGGACACCTATCACTACAGAGCCTACCTCGAGACACTGCTAAACTTTTCAACCGCAGCCAAGGAGACTCACCTGCAAGCAGCTGGTTACTACAAGGACACTGCTGGAAGTATGGATGCAAAGAGTGGGTATGGCTTCCAGGCTCGCTCAATGTGGATTGATGGTAGCAAGAAGTTTGAAATGCTAGCTCCTTTGCATGGAGAGCTCTTCAACCAAGAGAGGCTCCTCCTCAGCAACCTACCTATGAGGCTGGAGCTGCATCGCAACTCTGATGCACTAGTGGTTCTAGCGCCTGCTGGTACTGACTACAAGGTAAAGGTGCACGATATGTCATTCTTTGTGAGGCGCGTTGAGCCGCTGAAGAGCCTGGTGCTGGGCTTGGAAACTTACCTGACAAAAGAGTCGGCAAAATACCCTGTGCGACGTGTGCTGATGAGAGTTCTGCCAATTGAGGTGGGGAGGAAGGACTTGCAGCCAACTCTGATTTCCAATGGTCAGCTCCCGAGGCGCGTGATCTTTGGGCTGGTGGATCAAGATGCCTACCATGGGGTAGTGAAACGAAATCCATTTGCATTCAACCACTACAACCTGAAGGAGTACAAGGTGATCGCTGGAGGAATTACATTCCCTCGAGACAATGTCACCATGGACTATGGGAAAGGCCGCTACACCAAGGCATTCGTGCAGATGTTTGAGTCTCTGAACATCACCGGAGGAGATCGGAGCAACTCTATCAGCTATTACGGATTTGGCAATGGATTCTGCATATATGGAATCGATCTCTCTCCAGACGGGTTTGATGGCGGGCATTGGCAACTACTTAAGACGGGATCTGCCTACTTGAAACTGGAGTTCAGCAAGGAAACCGAGGTAGCATTGAAAGTGATTGTGTTCATTGAGTATGACAACCTGATTGAAATTTCCCGACACCGAATGATTTCGCATGATTTTGAAATCTGATGGACTCGTGTCAGCTGCGTTCAATTTGTCGTGAAGATGCTGAGATGCGTGCACTGTGTATCGGTGTGTACCCCTGCGATAAACTCCCAGAAAAGCAAACTGGCTTTATGATCTGCAACCAAGACAAGCATACAGAACCGGGCAGCCACTGGGTATGCATCTTCCTACACCCAAACAAACAGGCAGAGTTCTTCAATAGCTATGGAGGTGCGCCTCAGACAGAGAGCATAGTTGACTACCTCAATGACTGGGATACAATCTGCAGCGACAAGCAGGTGCAGAGCCATATCTCCACTACCTGTGGACAACACTGCATATACTTTGCATTCCACAGAGCTAGAGGAGCATCGTTTGACCAAATCATCAACAGCTACAGCAGCAACTTGCATTACAATGACCAGATGGTCTGTGAATTCCTCGATGAAAACTTTGATGTTTCAACCAATCCAATCGACGAAGATATGCTTTACAAACAATTATCCCGCGCATTCTATGTTTCACGAATTGCATGAATATCAGAGTAGTTTTGAAATCATCAGAAATTGGTGGCAAGAATGGATTTGCAAACTTTCCTGGACAACTTCAAGGAGCCGGAAATTCCTCTGCCGGATGCTCAGCCGCCTCCTTCTCCTCCGCCGCCGCCTCCACCTCCAGCAGAAGGCCTGAAGACTCCTCCAAATCAGCCGAGTGTGGCCAAGAAGCTGCAGAAGGAGGTGATGAAAACTCCACTGAAGCGGCACCCTCCCCTCAAGATGAAAGCAGGCAAATCCCGAGCAGAGAAGCTGGTGGAGGACATCAAGAAAGCGGCAGAGAAGAAAATACCACCACTCAAGCCGCAGAAAGAGAGCAAAGCCACTCAAACCGAAGAGAAACAGAAGCTGAATGGTCGAAAGCTGGAAGCGATACTTCTGCAGCCATACTTCTTCATCGACCTGCACGTGTAGTGTGCTCTCGTTTCTCTCTCTCTCTCTCTCTGTGTGCTCTCTCGCCTCGTGAGAAAATTTGAAAACCAAGCACCTGTGTACAGCCCTTTGTGGACTTATCAGCGGGGAGTGAAACAGATCCCGGGCTGGTACGGTCTGCAAACGCGTCAGTAAGCTAAGGCAATTGGGCCAGCGTCGCCGGCGCACTCGTACGGCCATCTTTGTTGGCAAATTGCCAAAAATTTGGGTACATATACGGCGGTCGAACGAATCACACTTCACAATCACAATTTACTCGAAAATGTCACAAAAAGTCAAACCGGAGCCTTTGCCGGGCGACTCTTGGTGCTACAATCTATGTACGAATGATGCGCATTGGGACTGGGTGACGGAAACGTTGGTTCCTGAGACGCTGGCCACTGGCAAGCTGGAGCCTACGATGAAGACCACCGATCAGAAGGACGCTATGATCAAGAGCAAGGCTCGCTGGCGCTGCGTCTTCTGCGAACTGGATTTCTGGAGTATGCATCACTACGTCTGCCATCTGATCAGCGCTGCCCACACCCACTTTGTGGAGTGTCACAAGCAAGGCAAGCCAAAGGATTTTGTTGAAGATGATCATCTCGATTGTCCATGCTGCGGTGGTTACGATTTGTGATCTGTACTCGATTGTTGTCGTACCGCTCCTCCATCTCGAATTCACTGAATATTCCCGCGCCTCGAAAGACGCTTTCAAAAAGTGGGGTCCCTCTCATGCTAATTTTCAAGGAAAAATATAAGACTGTGGAGATAAGACTGATTAGGTTAAGACTGACGTGTATAAGACTGACAAAGTGTAGAACACGGGTAGACAGTCAGTCAAAACAGAGTGTACGCGGGTCTTGTGTGGTGTGTCGTGGGGCATGCTCCAGGGTATGCCCCAGGGTATGTCTGGTGGTGTGTGGGGTATGCTCTGGGGTATGTTCCAGGGTAACCAACATGTTCCAGGGTATGTCCGGTGGTGTGTGGGGTATGCTCTGGGGTATGTTCCAGGGCATGTTCCAGGGTATGTCCGGTGGTGTGTGGGGTATGCTCTGGGGTATGTTCCAGGGCATGTTCCAGGGTGTGCCCGGTGGTGTGCGGGGTGTGTCGTGGGGTATGTCCCAGGGTATGCTCCAGGGTATGCCCAGGGTATTCCCGGAGGGGGGTATGTTCCAGGGTATGTTCCAGGGTATGCTCCAGGGTGTGTCCAGTGGTGTGTGGGGTATGCTCTGGGGGTATGCTCCAGGGTATGTCCAGCGGAGTGTGGGGTGTGTCGTGGGGTATGTTCCAGGGTATGCCCGGCGGTGAGCTGGGTATGTTCCAGGGTATGTCCCAGGGTGTGTCCCACTGAGTGCTCAGTTTTCTTGTTGCAGATAGTTGGCACACTTTTCTTGTTGCAGATAGTGCACAAGTGTTTAATTTCAGACACCAGACACATGGCACAGTTTTCTTGTTGCAGATAGTTGGCACACTTTTCTTGTTGCGGAGAGTGCACAAGTGTTCAATTTCGGACATCAGACACACTTTTCATGTTCTAGATAGCTGGTGCAGTTTTCATGTTGCAGATAGTGCACACCATACCTGTACATTGCAGACCATAGATTGCAGGAACAGCATGTGTGCAGGGCTTTTTCAGTTTCTTAGTCATTCTTCACATTTGACTTTTGACTTTCCAAAAAAGTGAGAGAGTGTGTGAACTTGTCTGCATCCCAACCTGTCTGAACATGTTTTCCCGCCAATTTTGCCAAATTCAAATCTGTCCCTGTGAATTGTGTCTCTTGACTTTCCCTGGAAATCTCCCTGGGAATCTGTCCCTAGGAAATCTCTAGAAATCTGCCTGGGTTCCCCGCTACTACTCCCGGGACCGAGCACGCCCCGACCGCCCCCCTCGCGCTCCGCCGCCCGCCCCGCGCGCCCCCCGCACGCCGCCCCGCCCCCGCCGCCGCGCGCCCCGAGGGCCCGACCGCGGCGCACCCGCGCGCCCCCCGTTCCCGGCGCGCCCGCTCCCTCCCTCCCCGACTTCCCCCCCCCACGCCCTCCCCCGCACCACTCCGCCCCCCCGCCAGCACTCCCCGCCCCCACACCCCACACCCCCAACCACACGCGAACACGCCCCCTAACCCCCCCGGCAAGCAGAACCAAAGCCCCCAGACCGAAAGAACACGGCCAACCAAACGACCTCCGTAGGTCCACTCCGCCCCACGACCCAACCCCCCACCCCCCTCCCACCACCCCCACCCCCCCCCCCCCCCCCCCCAAGCCCCCCAACAACGACCAACTACCCACAACCCGCCACAAACAACGCCAGACACACAACACCAGCACAAAACACCCACAAAACAATGACACAAACTAATCGAATGAACCACCGCGATTCTACTAACACACCTTGGGGGGGGGCAGGGGGAGGGGGGGGCGGAGGAACTAGGCAGAGGCCGCCCTCCTCTAGCTGGAAGAAGGCAGGAAGAAAGAAGCGGCCAAGGAAGAGGAAAACAAAGGCGCCCATCCATAAACAAAGAAAAGAAAGCAGGAACAAGCAAGCAATCAATCAATCAGAAAAAAAAAGCAGTCAGACCTTTCTTTTTCTTTTTCGGGCGGGTCGACTTTCTTAAAAAAAAAAGAAAAAAAAAACAAATCTATATTGATTGGGGAGGGCGGAAAAAAGAGGAGAAGAAAACAAAACAAAAAGAAACAAGCTAGGCCAAACAATAAGATTGTCCTGAATTGCCCTTAAAATTGTCTTTTGTAGTCGCAAAACACAGTTTGAGGCGCCGCGAAAGGGCTCCACTGAGGCTTGCGCTAAGACCGTGGAACAACCTAAAAGTTACGTGTACGTAGCCACTACCAACTTGTCTTGCAACGGTGTATGGTGGCTGTCATGAATCGCATGGGTACCGTACACTCAGCAAGGAGCACAGCTCTGCGATTTAAGGGCAACGAAAGATCAAAACAAGACGACAATCAAAATTGGATAAAGACAAGACAATTTCACATGGGCGGGTGGGGGGGGGGGGGGGGGACCAGCAAAGACAAGCCAATTGGCAGAATCCAGGGACAATGACATGTCTGCCTGCTAGTGCTACCCATCCCAAATGTCGCCTGCGGTACACTTCTCACCAACCTCTCTGGTAGATCTCTGCGGGTGTGCCGAGCAGCGTCACTCCACTGAGGAAGGTGGTGAGCAGCGAGAGCGCCACGGGGAGGACGGGCATGCTTCTGCCGCCCATCAGGAACTCGTCGTTCGCTCCACCCACTTCCGTAGAACTCCTCAGAAGCAATCTTCTACTGTGCCATCCGTGGTAGACGCCTATCAGGACGGAGGAGAGCAGGAACAGGCCGAAGACGAGGAAGTCGGGCCAGTCGAAGTAGCCGCCGGCCCTCGAATCGGCGGTACTTGGAGATGGAGGAGCGGGGCAGTGGTGACCATAGAAACTGATTTAGTTTCAGTATAAGCTATCATTGCAGTTGAATACTGAAAGTGACACTAAAGGCAGCTTCAGTAATGTGTAGGTACTGCTGGGCCAGTTTCACTGTTGTACAACTACTGAAGTGCTGGTGGAGTTTCAGTTTCAGACGTTGGCTGGCCATTCCAGTTTCAATTCAGTTTCAGTATATATATAATTGCAACTGAAACTATGGTCATCCCTGGATCGGGGCCGGCGATGACGTCGACGACGGTTTCCATCCCGACTTCTCGAGTGATGAGAACTGCGCAGACAGTTGTTGCCCGCCCGACACTACTATAGGTGTGTAATGCTCCTTTCTGTGTGCGTTGTACATAACATGCAATGCAACACGCTGTAGATGCGCGCGCACGATACGGAGGCCTTAACGCGGAAAAAGTGTTAGTCGCCGCAGCGCCATGCGAAGATTTGCAGAACAAGCGCTATGCGTTGTGCAAATTTTCTGGGAATGAGAAGGGCGGACTTTGTGAAAGCCTGCCCAGCAAAGCTTCTCCGCCTTGTCATCGCGTCTCTCTTTCCTACCACAGCCAACATCCACACTCACACCCAACACGGCAAAGGCTCTGGTGGGCCAAACCAACGTACGACAATCCATCCAACCAAGTAAACCGCCCCAGCAGCCCAAAGTTGAAAACCCGGGGGGGGGGGGGCTATTAAAAGGTAGGCAGCTATGAGCTAATGGCAAGTTTGAGCTCGTCAGCGTCCGCCTGCTCCCTCCTCTCCCTCGGAGATGGTCACATCCGCATCGGCCTCCAGCACGAGGTCCTCTTCTCCCTCGTCTTGGTCTTCGCACACCAGTTTGCCGCCGTCCATCTTGAAGAGGCCGTTCTCCACTCGATTGTCACCCTTGAACAGGATGGCCAATAGAAACTTAAAATAGTTTCAGCTTCAGTTTCAGTTACAATCAGTTAACTGAAACTGAAACTGAATCGAAACTCGAGCGGATTCCATAACTGAAACTGAAACTCACAGTTTAGTTTCAGCTATTTGACTGTCAAATATCGCCAAATTTCAGCAGATTTTCATGAAATTTGAAATGAAAAAAATCAAAAATGAGTTTTTCTACATATGTAGACGTTTTGTCCATATTCGGGTCCAAATATGCAATGATGCCATCCCAAGTTTAGAAATCGCTTCTTTGTCCACTAAATATCGTCCACAAAAATTATTTTGAGCAATTCGTTGTAACCTTCTGAATCTTCAATAACTGAAACTCAGTTTCAGTTGCTGAATCGAAACTCGCGCGGATTCCATGACTGAAACTGAAACTCAGCCAGCACCATAATTTTTACTGAAACTGAAACTAAAATGAGTTTCAATTGGTCACCCTGCCTTGAAAGCGCGGGGGTAAGGGGGGCTGCTCGGTTGGAGTGTCAATGGCTGTGCCTATTCTTCTGCCAACAATCGGCCATAGAAGGCCAGAACGCTGCTAAGTCTTAAAGCATAAACCTACCCTCTGGCGGCAGGTGAAGCTGATTCCACAGGCGGAGGCCGCTTCCCCCAGCACAGCCTTGTAAAGGTCGTCCAGGGCCTGTCTGGCCGAGGCCATGGCTGCGTCCACTTGAGCGCCCTGCACGACGGCCTTCTTAGCCTGCGGAGGTTGTGTGGCGTAGTGGTTGAGTTCGACTTTGTGTTCTCGGAACGCAGAAGTACTACAGATCGTCGTAACCTACATAAGTCGACCTCTTTCCTGGTGGTATATGTCTAGTTGGAGGGAGGGCTCACTGTCAACTCTACGCCTGGGAATATCCCTTTAGATCTGGCAACGTCTGTAGACGTCTGCTAATTTGGATAACTTGGGTTGGCGGTGCACACCTCAGCAGGTTTTCAACCGCAAAACCAAGTTTGCGAGTTAGCGGTTTAGCGACTGCTAACCCAGCAGGATCTAAGGGGATATGTAGGTACGCTCCGCCCCGCCCCCCCCCCCCTGCCCCAACGCGTCATATCAAAAGTGGTCTGAAAAGAGTGTGGGAGATGTTGTCTTGGACGCCAAAGCTCGCATACTGGGGTATAGAAGCGTTTTGGCATGGCGACGTGCAGACAATGGTGGAAAGATGACCCAAATTTCATTGCAGAATGCGGGCTTTGAGTCCCGTCAAGCTAACACAACTCTTCAGATGTAGCACTGGCATCGACCGGTGCCATCTTATGTATTGTACCGAGTAGTACAGTGCCGATTAGAATACCCGGATATACCACTACCTATTCAGAAAATAGGGTTTTGCCCGGGTATACAAATGGGCACTTTCCATCCGGAGTTCTTTCCAGAGACTTCCATTGTATGCTCACATTTTGAAAGATGTGAGCTTATCGTTGCAGTATAACTTGAATTTTGAGTGTGTGCAACGCATGCCAGTAACTGCAAACGCAGTATCATAAAATCTTGCAAAAGTCTTGCCTTTGGCTCAGACTATAGCACGCCAAACAGGTTATTGAACAGAAATTGGTCACGACTAAAAATATTTTTACGACCCCATATAGTATACCATGAGTATACTATTTAGGGGGTATATTATTTGGCACTGTACGGTACCTCGACATTGGAGAGGGCTTCGGCGCAGCCTTCTAGCTCCTTCTCGGCCGGAGTGAGTCCGTCTTTGAAGGCTTTGGCGAGCTTCCTGGCGCTGTCTTTCAACTTCTGCAGCTGGCCGGAGATCACCGGCTCGTCTGAGTGGAGGAACGCATCTACACAACGCGGTCTTTACTCTTTGTTAATCTCTTTACTCTTATGGCACTAGGTAGCTGTGTGTCCATCAAAAGACTAACCAATGTCGCGGCAAACTGCGATCACGGGCTCTAACAAATCGCTTTTACAGAATTTCATGAAGGGTACTGCAGTGCGATTCTTTGCGCTTATTGTTCACGTACTGTATCTCTCGGTGCGTTCGGCGAAGTAGCTCGAGTGACAGTCGCTACCCGGCAGAACGCTGTGGAGAGATTCTCAACGGCCTAGTACACTGTAAGGTCACCTGACGAATATTCTGGCTACGTTTCAAGGGTAAGTAGCAAACTAAGTTTCATTACGACTGTTGCCTAGTGTAAGAATCTGTACATATTTGCCACTGTGTACCTCCGAGAAATACTTTTTTCGCCGCGCCTCAGCGCGGCGAGGTGTATATATGTTACAGTGAATACCCGCATCCAGTGAAAACCCGCACATGCGGGTTTTCACTAGATGTGTTAGTGAATACCCGCATATGCGGGTTTTCACTAGCCGTGTTAGTGAATACCCGCATATGCGGGTATTCACTAAATAGTTCAGTGAAAACCCGTCTAGGAGTGCATGGTGAGTTCTGAACGAGTCCACATTAGATTACTGAGTGAGTTCACACCAAAATACTGAATCAGTCTACACAAATTACGAAATGGTCTGAGCAGGATGTGATCGTAGGCTAGGCGGAGATCGTAGGCCTGAGCAGGAGGAGATCGTAGGCTAGGCGGAGATCGTAGGCCTGAGCAGGAGGAGATCGTAGGCCAGGAGGAGATCGTAGGCCTGAGCAGGAGGAGATCGTAGGCTAGGCGGAGATCGTAGGCCTGAGCAGGAGGAGATCGTAGGCTAGGCGGAGATCGTAGGCCTGAGCAGGAGGAGATCGTAGGCTAGGCGGAGATCGTAGGCCTGAGCAGGAGGAGATCGTAGGCTAGGCGGAGATCGTAGGCCTGACCAGGAGGAGATCGTAGGCCAGGAGGAGATCGTAGGCCTGAGCAGGAGGAGACCGTAGGCTAGGCGGAGATCGTAAGCCTGAGCAGGAGGAGATCGTAGGCTAGGCGGATATCGTAGGCCTGAACAGGAGGAGATCGTAGGCTAGGCGGAGATCGTAGGCCTGAGCAGGAGGAGATCGTAGGCTAGGCGGAGATCGTAGACCTGAGCAGGAGGAGATCGTAGGCTAGGCGGAGATCGTAGGCCTGAGCAGGAGGAGATCGTAGGCCAGGAGGAGATCGTAGGCCTGAGCAGGAGGAGACCGTAGGCTAGGCGGAGATCGTAGGCCTGAGCAGGAGGAGATCGTAGGCTAGGCGGAGATCGTAGGCCTGAGCAGGAGGAGATCGTAGGCTAGGCGGAGATCGTAGGCCTGAGCAGGAAGAGATCGTAGGCTAGGCGGAGATCGTAGACCTGAGCAGGAGGAGATCGTAGGCTAGGCGGAGATTGTAGGCCTGAGCAGGAGGAGATCGTAGGCTAGGCGGAGATCGTAGGCCTGAGCAGGAGGAGATCGTAGGCTAGGCGGAGATCGTAGGCCTGAGCAAGAGGAGATCGTAGGCTAG
This sequence comes from Linhomoeus sp. GSCO2_2, assembly GCA_030248115.1. Taxonomy (NCBI): domain Eukaryota; kingdom Metazoa; phylum Nematoda; class Chromadorea; order Monhysterida; family Linhomoeidae; genus Linhomoeus; species Linhomoeus sp. GSCO2_2. The sequence goes on from JASAMZ010003417.1 coordinate 13,229, forward strand.
GCGGAGATCGTAGGCCTAAGCAGGAGGAGATCGTAGGCTAGGCGGAGATCGTAGGCCTGAGCAGGAGGAGATCGTCGACCTGAGCAGGAGGAAAGCCTGAGCTTAAGCCTAAGCCTAAGCCTGAGCCAAAGCCTGAGCTTGAGCCAAAATGTACATAACAGTGTAGCAGTGGAATGAATTGGTGCGGAGTCGTTCAGTAATTGCTGCTGAGCTTGAAGGGAAAGACATCCAAGGAAAGAAATCAATGCTAGGATGTTTGGAAGGATTAGGTTAAATAGGTATATGGCGAGACTTCAAGCGGAACCTGGAATAAGAAAATTACCGTGTTCACTTGTATGCGGGTGGCGATTCTGCGGAACAGCGCCGTGAAAGAAGCATATGCGGGTATTCACTAACTGGACCAGTGAATACCCGCATATGCGGGTATTCACTAACTGGATCAGTGAATACCCGCATATGCGGGTATTCACTAAGTGGTTTGGTGAAAACCCGCATATGCGGGTTTTCACTGGATGCGGGTATTCCCTGTCACATATATACGGATGACAATGTCTGTCTGTCTGTCTGTCTGTCTGTCTGTGTGTCCGTCCGTCCGTGGCACCGAAGTAAGGTATGTGACATATGTGGTCAAGTAGAGTCAAGGTCGCTGAGTACGGATCCGATGTCCGTTTCTGTTGCTAATTTCGCATTTTCGAGATTTTCACAATTAAAATTCAAAAATGTCGAAAATCGACTTTTGCACCTGATGAGCTAACCGCGAAATTTCTTCAGAAATGGAAAGAGCACGGACCGCTGATAATTTGTAACCCAAAAGAAATTATTTGTCAATGTGGAATTTGATAGAAATAAGCAATTGTTTGTCGAAATTTCACAAATTGACAAAAATAGAACGTCATTTATTGACGAATGTGAATGCAGAAACTGAAACGTCGTGAGCCAATAAGAATTTGTGACAGAGTTTTTCAGTTTTGAAAAATTGCAATTTGGAGATATTCTCAATTAAAATATGAAAATGTCAAAAATCGTCTTTTTCGCCTGATGAGCTAGCGGCGAAATTTCTTCAGAAGTGGAAAGAGCATAGGCCGTGGACAATTTGTAACAAAAGAAAATTTTTTAAATGTGGAATTTCATAGAAATACGCAATAATTTGTCAAAATTTCACAAATTGACAAAAATAGAACGTCATTTATTGACGAATGTGAATGCAGAAATTGAAAGGGCGTAAGCTAATAAGCATTTGTGACATGGTTCTACAGTTTTGAAATATTGCAATTTAGAGATATTTACAATTAAAATGTAACAATGTTGAAAGTCGACTCTGTCGCCTGATGAACTAGCGGCGAAATTTCTTCAGAGATGGAAAGAGCATAGACCGCAGATAATTTGTAACACAAACAAAATTGTCTGCAATTGTGGAATTGTATAGAAATACGCCACAGTTTGCCAAAATTCTATAAATTGACAAAAGCGTCATAACGCGAAATACGCAACCAAACGAAATTCCTGGTAGAGAACGACTGCACCAAACAGTTGGCAAGTTTTTTGTTCAATGTGCCGTATTCCCACAGGTACAAAACTTCAGATCAACGGCGTCGTATCATGCCGATACCTTATAGCGAACGCGGCGATATCACTGAGCTTTAGATCAGTTGTACAGACAACCGTATCGCGGTAATAGCTGCATTCTAATAGTGGTACACGTTTTCAAGATACCTTCTCTAGATTAATTATGCGAATGAAACTCACTATACTCTTCACCAAGATTTGACAGACACAAAGTATAGGTTGAACTTTTTACACACACAGCTTGTTGGCACTCCTCACCTCCAAAAGGGAGGAGTGCTATAGTGATGGTGCGGATTCTGTGTAAATTCAAACGCTCATAAGTCGGACTAGAGTTGGCCGATCGGGGCAAAATTTTTTTTATTCGATAGGTCTCGGGATTGCGCAGGGTGGATCGAAGGTCTCGACTTCCGTCCGGGACCCGATTTCTGGCAAGTTGCCAAAAACCCGGGTTTTCGGCCTCCGACGAACTTTGGACGCTTAGAATAGTGTTCTGGTAGTTCGGAGCGAGACGAGCTTTGGGCCAAATATGTAAAAGACAATGGGCTATCCGATGGTAGGGGCGCCGTCGGGCTGGGTCCGGGCATGCCCGGGCCGGGTAGCAAAAACCGGGTTTTTTTTACCCAAAAGTAGGGTCCCGTCTCCCGCTCGGCATTCTTTTGTTTTGCTAGATAGGGGTCTGTTATTTTCTGGATTTGAAGAACTTGGATAGCTGCATCCCGAATCGTCGCCAGAATCCCGGTCGGATGTCTTACGGGCCTGGAAATCCGGTGCAAAGTTGGGTTCTGGGTCTCTGAGTAAAACTTTGGGCAAGCGTGATTTTTTGTGGGTTGGCCGTATCGAGGTGGGACAAACACCATTCGATAGCTCTCGGCGTGCTCTACAACTAGGTAATAAACCACTTTTTTGGAATGGTCAAATTTTGAGTGAAAATTTGAAAAATCGATTTTTGGGTCAAAATTCGAAATAGTCGCGTTTCGTATTTTTTGCTGCGCTATTCGATCTTTTATCGGCGACATTTTAGGCGATTTTTTAGGCCGAATAAATAGAATTTTGGAGTTAGAAGTACAGCTTTGGGTGGGGTACATTTTTTCGCCCGGCCTCAGCCGGGCGAACCCCTACGAGAGCTTTGCGTCCGTGCGTCCGTTCGTGTGTCACGCTCTTAGATCTCAGCGTTGGTAAGTCGTAGGAAGGCGATCTTGGGCTCTACGGAAAGCTCTCGACTCACTGGTAATGTCGCTAAGAGACTTCGAAATTCAAAAGTTTGAATTGCGCGCGCTACAGTAACCCAAAGGCCAAAACGGAAAACGGCTCTAACTTGCTCGTCTTACGTCATAGAGCAGCGTGCGATAGGTCAACTAAAAGGTCTCGACGTGATCTTTCGTTTGGCATTAAAAATTTTCGTAATTACGCAAACACGCACCACGAAAAGCGACATTCTCGCGTTTTTAACGCAGAAATTGCTCTAACTCGCTCAGCGTGCGTCGTAGGAAGATGATCTTGGGTTGGTTGGATAGCTCTCGACTCACTGATCATTTGTTCTTCTATTGGTCGAAACTCAAAAGTTTGAATTTCGGGAGTTACAGTAACCCAAAGGTTTAAAACGCGAAACTTATCTAACTCGCTCGTCTTTCGTCATAGAGAGACGATCTTGAGTTCGCTGAATAGGTTTCGGCACACTGACAATTCCGTTAAGAGAAGTCGAAATTCAAAAGTTTGAATTGCGCGCGCTACAGTAACCTGAAGGTTTAAAACGCAAAACGGCTCTAACACGCTCGTCTTACGTCGTAGAGCGGCGTGCGATAGGTCAACTAAAAGGTCTCGACGTGCTCTTTTGCTTGACGTAAAAAATTTGTTAATTGCGCAAACACGCACCACGAAAAGCGACATTCTCGCGTTTTTGGCATAGAAATCGCTCTAACTCGCTCAGCGTGCGTCGTAGAGAGACGATCTTGAGTTGCTGGATAGCTCTTGACTCACTGATCATTTCTTCTTCTATTAGTCGAAACTCAAAAGTTTGAATATCGCGAGCTACAGTAACCCAAAAGTTCAAAACGCAAAACTTCTCTAACTCGCTCGTCTTCCGTCTTAGAGAGACGATCTTGAGTTTGTTGAATAGGTTTCGTAACATTAATCATTCCGTTAAGAGAAGTCGAGATTCGAAAGTTTGAATTTGGCGAGCTACAGTAACTCAAAGGTTCAAACAGCAAATAGGCCCTAACTCGCTCGTCATACGTTGTAGAGCGACATTCGTTCGACCGTTTGAAAGCTTACGTTGAGGCAGTTGTTGAACGGTCATTCCTAAAGAAATACTTTTCTTTTTTTAAACCCTTGTCTTACGAGCAACTTTGTTTGCTAAAAAAATTAATCCCGGGCGATCCCAATGTTGCCCTGCAACAACCGCTCAGAAATGCGTGTGTCTTGCTCAAAAAAATTAATCCCGGGCGATTCCAATGTTGCCCTGCAAGAACCCCTCAGAAAGGAGCGTGTCAGAAGTAGCGCATGAATAGTGGACTCCGGGCGGGCGCGCGTCATATCGGAAAGGCTTCGAAATACTTTACAAAAGTATGCACTCTTTTACTCTTCCACTTTAAAATACTCACAAACCACTCTGTATTAATAAAACAACTCAACTTTTTTAAAACAGCTTGTTGGGTAAAATTCCGATTTTTTTTGACAAATTTTCGGTGTTTCGGTGCAAAGTGGGGTCAGTTGAGATATTTCGGTCTCAGTTGGACTTTCACATGATAGAGCATCAAATGATACCTTGTTTTTGTTATTAAGCACTTTTTTCGTCCTACGCGTATTTTGGCGGGAAATTTGAATTCAAAATTTTGGCTGCCCGATTTGTCCAGGGCACCTACCGTGTAAGTGCTCGATTCCGGCTTTTCGGGGACGCTGATCACGAATTTGACGTTGTCTTTTTGTTTGAGATGTGTGGGACCATTTTTTCGCCGCGCCTCAGCGCGGCGAGGTGTATATATGTGACGTCCAGAATCCGCATTCGTCCAGAATCCGCATATGCGGCTTCTGGACGGCGACGCGTCCAGTTTCCGCATAATGCGGATTGTGGACGCGGCGCCGTCCAGAATCCGCTTTGGAGAAGGAGCAGCATGCTCCTGGCTCTATATGCGTAACTTGGACGCCAAGAATACGCATTCTTTGATTGATTACAATGTTGTTGTCTTTGAAAGTATGATTTTCCTTTGAAATAAGGCTATGCTTAGGCTCGCCCTGCGCCCACGCTGCACAAGAGTCAGTCGGCGTCGCAGTCTGGCGGGTCGAAGCTTAGGCTTAACGCGACCGGTGACCGACTTCAGGGCGCGCGGAGCGCGCCCTGAAGTTGGTGGTCGCGCTAAGCCTCAGTTTTCGACCCGCCAGCAGTGTTGCCGAAGTTTTGGATTTTCGTAAAAAGTAAAGTAAAGTAAAGTAACTTTTTAGAATAGCTTAGCGAGTAAAGTAAAGTAACTTTTTAGATTTTGAGACACAACTGAATAAGTTTTAAAAAGTAATAAGTTTTAAAAAGTTTTAAAAAGTACTAGATGTAGTGCTGCCATCACCTTTATTCGTCAAGTGAATGCTTTGCAACGGCATAATTCTGTAGGTATATCATTCAAAGACCACACTGTATGGTCGGTTTGGCAGCACACACGTTTTAAAATCAGCTAAAATAAGGGTTTGACACCGCATTTCGACAGAAAATTCCATGGGATGAGCAGGAATAGAGGCGTAAAAAGTGTTAAAAGTAAAAAGTTTTAAATAGTAATATAAAATATTTGGAAATTCAATCGAGTAAAGTAAAGTAAAGTAACTTATAGTAAAATTCTGATCGAGAAAAGTAAAGTTACTTTACTTTACTCGTTACTTTTACTTTTTACGAGTTAAAAAGTTACTCGCGGCAACACTGCCCGCCAGGCGCGACGCCGGCCGAGTTTTAGTGCAAACTGTAAGTGGTGTGAACACTCCTCCATCTACTTCACCCCCTGCTCAGGCCTGCTGTGCGCTTCCGTCATGATGGTAAAGAAATGCTGATTCTGGACGTCCAGATTACGCATGGTGAGGTGATGCATGCCTCTTCTTTCCAATGCGTATTCTGGACGCCTTGTCGTCCAGAAACGGCATTATGCGGAAACTGGACGCCGACGCGTCCAGAATCCGCATTATGCGGCTTCTGGACGAATGCGGAAAGTGGACGTAACATATATACGGATGACAATGTGTGTGTGTGTGTGTGTCTGTGTGTCTGTGTGTCCGTGGCACCGAAGTAAGATATGTGGCATATGTGGTCAAGTAGAGTCAAGGTCGCTGAGTATGGATCCAATGTCCGTTTCTGTTGTTAATTTCGCGTTTTCGAGATATTCACAATTAAAATCCAAAAATGTCAAAAATCGACTTTTTCACCTGATGAGCTAGACGCAAAATTTCTTCAAAAATGGAAAGAGCACTGACCGCTGATAATTTGTAATACAAAAGAAAAATTTTGTCAATGTGGAATTTGATAGAAATACGCAATTGTTTGTCGAAATTTCATAAATAGACAAAAGTAGAACGTCATTTATTGACGAATGTGAATGCAGAATCTGAAAGGTCGTAAGCCAATAAGAATTTGTGACATAGTTTTTCAGTTTTGAAACATTGCAATTTGGAGATATTTACAATTAAAATATGAAAATGTCAAAAAACCGACTTTTTCGCCTGATGAGCTAGCGGCGAAATTTCTTCAGAAATGGAAAGAGCATAGGCCGTGGACAATTCGTAACACAAAAGAAATTTTTTCAGATGTGGAATTTCATAGAAATACGCAATTGTTTGTCGAAATTTTATAAATTGACAAAAATAGAACGTCATTTATTGACGAATGTGAATGCAGAAACTGAAAGGTCGTAAGCCAATAAGAATTTGTGATATAGTTGTTCAGTTTTGAAATATTGCAATTTAGAGATATTTACAATTAAAATATATAAATGCCGAAAATCGACTTTGTCGCCTGGTGGACTAGCGGCGAAATTTCTTCAGAAATGGAAAGAGCATAGACCGCGGATAATATGTAACACAAACAAAATTGTTTGCAATTGTGGAATTTCATAGAAATGCGCCACAATTTGCCAAAATTCTACAAATTGACAAAAGCGTCATAACGCAGAAATACGTACACCAAACGAATTCCTGGTAGAAAACGACTGCACCAAACAGTTGGCAAGTTTTTGGCACTCCTCCCCTCCAAAAGGGAGGAGTGCTATAGTGATGGTGCGGATTCGGTGTAAATTGGAACGCTCATAAGTCGGGCTAGAGTTGGCCGATTGGAGCGAATTTTTTTTTATTCGATAGGTCTCTGGATGGCGCAACCTGCATCGAGGGTCTCGACTTCCGTCCGGGACCCGATTTTTGGCAAGTTGCCAAAAACCCGGTTTTTCGGCCTCTGACGAAATTTGGACACTTAGAATAGTGTTCTGGTAGATCGGAGCGAGACGAGCTTTGGGCCGAGTATGTAAAAGACATTGGGCTATCCGATGGTGGGGGCATCGTCGGGCTGGGTCCGGGCCTGCCCGGGCCGGGTAGCAAAAACCGGGTTTTTCGACCCAAAAATAGGGTTCGCGGCCCGGGTTGTAAGTGTTTTATTTTTGAAATAAGACTTCTAGTTCTTTGACAATCGGCGTATCTCAGATAGTCAATTAGCGCACAATACTGATGAATTCTGTCAGATGCAGCCCAAGCCGGGAAAAATTGCAGAAAGTTGGGTTCCGGGTTTCTGGGCAAAACTTCGGGCAGGCGTAACTTTTGGTAGGGTGCTTCTATCGCAATGGGACAAACACCATTTGATCAGGCTCGGCGAGCTCTACAACTTTGTAATAGATCACTTTTTTGAAATCGCCCACGTTTGGATGAAAATTTAGAAAAATCGGTTTTGGGTCGAAATTCAAAATGTCCACCTTTCCTATTTGTTGCTGTGCGGATCGATTTAGATGATAGTTGGTGACTTTTTAGTACTTATGAACATCTTTCGGGGAATAGAGAAAAAGGTGTGGCCAAAGTAGATTTTTGGGCAAAATTACAAATTTTTTGTAAATTTTTGGTATTTTGGTGCAAAGCAGGGGCAGTTGAGACATTTTGGTGTCAATTTGATCTTCACGTGATAGAGCATCCAAAGATACGTTGTTTTTGTTATTAGCACTTTTTTCGACCGACGCGACTTTTGGCGGGAAATTTTAATTTGAAATTTTGAGTGCTGGGGTTGCCCGGGACACCTACCGTGTAGGTATTCGATTCTGGCTTTTCAGGGTCGCTGATCTCGAATCTGCCATTGCTTTTTCGTTTTGGAAACACTTGAGACTATTTTTGAAGAATTTGCTTGTTACCATACCATTAAGTGAAAACTTGACTGTGAGTGCTCATATGAAGCAAGGCGTGTTATTTATTGAATGTGAGGTTTTAGGCGGTTGCGATTCCGAATTTCCTATTCGTTTTGCAATCGGAATGGCCAGGAGGCTGTACTGGTCCATCTCATTGGTTAGTTGGCATCCTCATTCGTAAACCCACTTACCTTCCAAAATTGGTCTGAAGGAGGGGAGGAGTGCCCCGCGGGGCTTTGCCCCCGTCTACTAATCTTGTTTTGTTCGATGTGGTGCATTCCCATGGGTATAAAACTTCAGATGAACGGCGTCGTATCATGCCGATACCATAAGGAAACATTAAGGAAACACTGTATGTACATTGTACACTGGATGTACCACATCATGTCAATATCATGGCAACCCACAGCGCGAGCCTCCTGAATCACTGCAATTTCGTAGTCGCATGAAATAGACGTAGGGTCTCCTTCTGGGGCCAGATCTCGGATAATTTGGAAGAAGCGGCGGTATGTCAAAGCCGTCTTGTTTGGCAACAATCCGTAGATAACGGCGTGAACCGCTCCCATCTCCTCAGCAAGGATCACGAAGACCTAAAGGTGCAGCGGCATGGACAATTGAGTGTATTTCACTTGATGCGCAATTCCTTAGCTGATCACCTGGGAGAATAGCGGTGGCGCTATGCGGAAAGTTCCGTCCATAAACCAGTATCTACTCCTCTGCAGCAGTGCCAGTTTGCTCTCCCTTCCTAACACAAGGATTCTGTCGTCGCCAGGCCCACTGTCGTGGAGCAGGAAATTCTCCACTGAATTCAAAACGTTCATTGAATGACGACAATTATGGTATAGTGTATGACTTATCTATCAAACAGTGGGCTCACAGTGGCCAGGCGTGCCCTCATAAGTCCGAAAAGGCGAATCCTGTGGAATGTGAAGGTCGGCCAGACTTCGAGGATTCGCTAGATTGACACCGAGGTTGGCAGTTCTCTTTCGCTGGCACAATTTCTTGAGAGCAGACGTCTTGGGCATCTCAGCTTGCGCAGCTTGTGATAGGCCCTGCGTCTCATTTGTAATGACTTGTGCCGTTCCTTCAACAGTCTCGACTGCACGCCGCTTGATCCCGGTGACTGCACTCTGGACTTCGACTTTTGTGGCGCTGCTGTCGTGGTTGTGGCCGTTAATTCGGAGCACAACTTCGTTCGTCGTCGCGTCGGTGTGAACTCTAGCTTTGCAGCCATCGCTCTTTTGCCAACATCTCCAGAATTTCTTGCCGCCGTCGGAACTGTCTCTATCGAACACGTACATGTGCCCATTATCAGACAGCTTTGGACGATTCCTCTGGGTGGTTATTCTACAGTTAGCCATTTTCGTTAGATCAACAGACTGTCCATCAACAATTGCGTATCATAAAAGACTGACCAATGCACGCGTCAACAAAATGAGAGCGAACGTACGCTTGGCCACGCACAAAGGTACATACATAGAAGCGCCCGCGGTGACGCTGACGCGACGCCACGCGCTCGTTGTGGGCTTGCAGACAGCTTTGTCTTCTCCCCTTAGGCTTGCGCCTAGTTGTCTCGCGCCTAGTTCGGCATGCGCCTAACAGTCTCGCGCCTAGTTGGTGCTGCGCCGACTTGTCTCGCGCCTAGTTGGCTGCGCCTAGTTGGCCGCGCCTAGTTGGCCGCGCCTAATTGGGGTAGATCGACGAACGCGGCGATATCACTGAGCTTTAGATCAGTTGTACAGACAATCGTATCGTGGTAATGGCTGCACTTGAATTGTGGTACGCGTTTTCAAGATACCCTCTCTAGATACGGCTAATTGTGCGAATGAAATTCACTATACTGTTCACCAAGATTTGACAGACACAAAGTATAGGCCGAACTTTTTACACACACACAGCTTGTTGAAGAATATGCTTGCCACCATATGCTCCCTCAAGTGAAAAACCTAGTTGTGTCAGTTCAGCCGAAGCTAGGTGTGTTGTATGTCCTATGTGGGGTATTGGAGGGTCACAATTCCGAATTTGCTATTAATTTTGGGATCAGAATGGCCACTAAGCCTCACTGACATGTCTCGTTGATCAATGGGCAGCATGATTCAACTCCAAAAATTCTTCTGAAAGAGGGGAGGAGTGCCCCGAGGGGCTCTGCCCCCGTCTACTAATCTTGTCTTTGTTGAAGGCCAGTGCATTTGCAAAGATTTTTGCCTGCGCACTATTTCTATTAGCCAAAATTAAGCGCTTAGTTGATTGAAAACAGTAATTTAAAAAATATTGCACTAGAACGGCTAAAATACCGTAAACCGCAGAATAGAGGTGAACGTCTAATATGTGATGCGTCCACATAATGGTGCATGCACTGCTGCTTGGAGGCAGTCGCACGCCCCTGGCAGAGAATATTGTGCAATAACGTTGGTTTACACTTTGTGAAACCGCTCGGTTCACTAATGCGCACATTTTTTTAGTTTTCAGTTCAAATTGAGCAATAGGAAGTAATCTTAGAAGCAACAAAGCACATCTGTTTTGATGAGGTTATGGTCTGGCGTCGCGACAGATTACAATATGTTGTATTGTACTCTAATTGAACACATCAAACACAGCCTGGGGCCGATTTCACCAACGCACAATCCATTTGGCAATTTATCACAATACGAGAAGAGACTGGTCATTCCATGCAATTTTCTGAACGCTAACTTGCTTGCTTCCAGACACTTCTATTCTCTAATTTCAAGCATTTGGTGCAGCAATGAGTTAGGTATGAAGTTGTACAATTCACTACAATCGTTGGTGCAATCGGCCCCTGGCGAGAGTTTGTAAATCTATCGCTACTTCGTTGAGAATCATGCCTGGTCAACAGCGCCAGTTCTATGTAGGGCAGAGCAGTGCTGAAACAAAGCTCCTCAGACTGTAGTTTATATAGTAACAGATTACCTACATACAAAATACACAATTGTGGCTAGCGACAAAGCTCATTAGGTGCGATGTCGCTTGGGGTGAGGTCGGGAGAAATCGATACTCTTGCCACAAGTTCGTGCGACTCAGCTGTCGTAACAAAGCTCGCCTTCTGGAGGATCAATGGTTTGCGCTTACCTACTGGTAATTCAAGGTATGACCACGAGTCATGTGCATTGTGCACGAGACAGGCGGTCTACGCATGTATGTACCAACCTACCGTAAATCCTCCAATAAGTCACTCCTAACTTATCACGACCGTAGAGAAGTTGACGCGCCAGTGCGGGGGGGGGGGGGGTATTAGAGTGCTTTTTCACGGCATTCAGCCAAATCAGTGGCGTAGCCAGAATTGACAAGTGGGTGGGGCAAAACAATTTTGGCGAGGGCAAATTTCTTTAGCCGTTCATTAAGCGCTACCGGGTGTAAAGTGAGCGCGGAGGTAAAATCTTGCTGTTTAAAGCGAAGCAGGCAAAATATTCACTTTACAGCACTGCAGGCAAAGTTTTCATTATCATAGCCCTTCAGGCGAGAATTAGTAGTATGTATTGAGCCGCAGGCGAACATGTTTTGTCTTGCTGGACATCTGGGGGGGGGGGGGGGGGGGGGGCAAAGCCGGCATCTGGGGGAGGGGGGGGCATTTGCTCCCATTGCCCCCCCCCCGTGGCAATGCCACTGAGCCAAATGCGCTGACACACTTCCTTTCGCCACCCACCGCTTGCACAAAGAGACGGGAAGGCTTTCCAGGCTGGCCGTCTTGTGGAAATTGTTGCAGGAGTCGATCGCCGCCTGCAATTTATCCGCGGCTGTCTGCAGGCCCTGAACAGACTTTCTTTTGTGAAGAACAGGTTTCGATTCTGACACAGGTTAACCAATAGAGTTTCAGATATAGCGTCCGAGGCAGTTTCGATTCAGTTTCAGTATCAGTGAACTGATTTCAACTGGAACTGACACGAGTTTTAAGCTTCTATTGGCCACCCAGCTTTGGCATTATGGGCGCGATTGGTCACCTGACTGGAGGAGGGGGGTTGGCGTGGATGGGTAGTGGGTACTGGGTACCGGTTCGCGCTCAAAGCAACATACCGCAAATCCTTAAAACAAGCTGTTTTAAAAAAGTTGAGTTGTTTTATTAATACAGAGTGGTTTGTGAGTATTTTAAAGTGGAAGAGTAAAAGAGTGGATACTTTTGTAAAGTATTTCGAAGCCTTTCCGATATGACGCGCGCCCGCCCGGAGTCCACTATTCATGCGCTACTTCTGACACGCTCCTTTCTGAGGGGTTCTTGCAGGGCAACATTGGAATCGCCCGGGATTAATTTTTTGAGCAAGACACACGCATTTCTGAGCGGTTGTTGCAGGGCAACATTGGGATCGCCCGGGATTAATTTTTTTTTGGCAGACAAAGTTGTTCGTAAGACAAGGGTTTAAAAAACAAAAGCATTTCTTTAGGAATGAGCATTCAACAACTGCCTCAACGTAAGCTTTCAAACGGTCGAACGAATGCCACTCTACAACGTAAGACGAGCGAGGTAGGGCCGATTTGCTGTTTCAACTTTTGGGTTACAGTAGCTTGCGATATTCAAACTTATACGTTTCGACCAATGGAAGAACAAATGATAAGTGAGTCAAGAGCTATCCAACCAACCCAAGATCGTCTCTCTACGACGCACGCTGAGCGAGTTAGAGCGATTTCTATGCTAAAAACGCGAGAATGTCGCTTTTCGTGGTGCGTGTTTGCGTAATTAACAAAATTTTTTACGCCAAGTGAAAGAGCACGTCGAGACGTTTTAGTTGACCTATCGCACGCCGCTCTACGACGTAAGACGAGCGTGTTAGAGCCGTTTTGCGTTTTGGACCTTCGGGTTACTGTAGCGCGCGCAATTCAAACATTTGAATTTCGACTTCTCTTAACGGAATTATCAGTGTGCCGAAACCTATTCAATGAACTCAAGATCGTCTCTCTATGACAGAAGACGAGCGAGTTAGATAAGTTTGGCGTTTTAAACCTTTGGGTTACTGTAGCTCCCGAAATTCAAACTTTTGAGTTTCGACCAATAGAAGAACAAATGATCAGTGAGTCGAGGGCTATCCAACCAACCCAAGATCGTCTCCGTACGACGCACGCTGAGCGAGTTAGCGCGATTTCTGCTTTAAAAACGCGAGAATGTCGCTTTTCGCGTTGCGTGTTTGCGTAATTAAGAAAAGTTTTATGCCAAACGAAAGAGCACGTCGAGACCTTTTAGTTGACCTATCGCGCGCCGCTCTACGACGTAAGACGAGCGAGTTACAGCCGTTTTCCGTTTTGACCTTCGGGTTACTGTAGCGCGCGCAATTCAAACTTTTGAATTTCGAAGTCTCTTAGCAACATTACCAGTGAGTCGAGAGCTTTCCGTAGAGCCCAAGATCTCCTTCCTACGACTTTCCAACGCCGAGATCTGAGAGCGTAACGGACGCACGCACGCACGCACGCACGCACGAACGAACGATAAGCTCTCGTAGGGGTTCGCCCGGCTGAGGCCGGGCGAAATAAGCGCCCTCCTCCAATAAGCGCCACGTCCCCCCCCCCCCAATAAGCGCCCCTCCTAGAGGTAGGTTGAGAAAATAAGCCCCCCCCCCCCCCTCCAATAAGCCCCCAGCTTTTGCAACTATAAGCACAACTAACACTACCATACAGGGTGCCCCAACAAAACCGGGCAACTTTAAACTCGAATAACTTTCGCGTTTCTGCGAATTTTTTCACCGGTCCTGTTTTATTCAAGAGCAAACACCATTGGATTTTTTCACTCAAAGTTTCAGCGAAATCGATCGGATGAACGCCTTTGACTTTTTAGTCGATTTTCTTGAGTGGCCTCCTAGAAGCCCCGACCTTACGCCCTGTGACTTCTTTCTGTGGGGGTACCTATAGGCTGTCGTCTACCAGAGAAAGCCGAATACCCTAGAAAAACTGAAACAGAACATCCGAAGCGCCTGCGCCGAGATTCCGCGTGACATGATCGATCGTAGTCTGGTAGAGTACAAGACGCGCATGCAGAATTGCGTTGGAAACGACGGATCTCACTTTGAGCAGTTCATCCGATCGATTTCGCTGAAACTTTGAGTGAAAAAATCCAATGGTGTTTGCTCTTGAATAAAACAGGACCGGTAGAAAAATTCGCAGAAACCGCAATACGTTGTTTGTTGTTTGTCGCTGTACTTCGTTCAGTTACGTATTGCTAAGTCCGTTACTTTGTTTCAAGGTTTGGAGGTGATCCAGTTTCAACACATGTTTCTGATTTTTTGGTCATCCAGAAGTTTACATCTTAATTTTACCTGCTTTGGTTCCGTTAGTTGTGCATCTGTTGGCCATCAGGTGTTTGTTTTGGTCAGCTAGGGATAGTTTATGCAGTTCTAACCATTGGACTTCTTGGTTGTATTGTTTGAGTTAATCACCATATTTATTTAATCCTTAGATTTAGACACAAAAGCATACTTTATATCTGCTACAATAATTATTGGTGTTCCTACAGGTATAAAAGTGTTTACCTGATTAACAACTTTAAATGGGGGAATTTATTTCAGATTTCGAAAATTTAGCACTTTGAATTGTTGGTTTTATTATAATATTTACTACAGGAGGTTTAAGAGGAGTTTATTTAGCTAATGCTGTTTTTGACCAATCTGCTCGTGACACTTGTTCGTTTGTTACTAGTTTAGAGTCTGGTTATAGAATGGGGGCA
>JASAMZ010003419.1:0-12974 GCA_030248115.1 Linhomoeus sp. GSCO2_2
TGAAGCGGAGCATGCGGGCGATAAACTCTCGCACTCTCTGCAGAAAGAACGCAACTCTTTGAAATGTCAGTCAGAATACAAACTCAACTTTTTAATACCGGAGCTTGTTTGTTGGATGTGACGTTTTCACACAGGTAGGAAACATCAGATAAACGGCGTCGTATCATGCCGATAACATATAGCGAACACGGCGATATCACTGAGCTTCAGATCAGCTGTACAGACAACCGTATCGTGGGGATAGGTGCACTTGGCATTAAGGTACACATTCTCAAGACACTTTCTCCAGATGCGACTAACGATGTGTACAAAGTTCACTATACTGTTCACCAAAATATGACAGACACAAAGTATAGGTTGAACTTTTTACACACACAGCTTGTTACTCTAAGCTTGTTGTTTCTATGGTCACCCCTGGGCCGAAAGCCCATCACGGTTGCAGTTCAGGTGTGGGAGGCGTGCCTGGCAGTCTCTGACCTGCAGTCCTTCTGGCGCGGAGTCCACGCAAGCTCGCATGGCGTCGAACCAACTCTTGTCCGAATTCCTGAAGGCGCGCGCGCAGCGGCCCTTGCTCGACTGATACACGCTGTTCGCTTGACCGGCACACCAGGCTTGGAGATCCGTAACTGAATTGACAAGGGCAATCTACATTCAGAGACGTCGATTGCCAACAGATGTAGAGTAGAAGCTGGTAAACCAATGGCGAGCCAATCGTACAACCTGAACCTACATCCTTCGGAGACGCTCGTCTTCATCGCCACAGAAAGAACGAGGGCGGCCCAAGCTCCATTCGCCATGTTCATAATGCTATGTATCTTCCAACGTTACAGTTCGTAGAGTTCTTCTACGCGATTCCTTAGCTGAAAAGGCGAGACTGGTTACAACCCCCAAGCAGTGTGTCCATTCTTCCGGCTCCTGCTAAATTGCTAATGAAGCAATAGCAATTCTTATAGTCGCGACGTCTCTGGAGCAAGAACAAAACAAGAACAACGTGAGCCACGTTTGGAACAAACTTATTGAATTGTTCTTATACTGTTCCAAAATTGTTCTGAGGGAGCTGTTCTGTTTAACCAAATTACAAACTGCAGAGAGCAGTACAGGAACAATTCAGGAACAAAGATCCATCTGCACAGCGACAGCAAATAAGCCGTGTAGCAAGACCAAACGCTGCAGAGGCTGTATTCCTGTTGCAATACCGGAGCTATGTACGGTCTACAGTGGCCAATATTTCATATACAAAGTGGTTTTGTAGGTATATTTTTTTGTATATTTCTTTGTATATTTTTTTGTATAAATACATATACATACACAAAATACAAAGTTTTCAAAATATACATATACATATACAAAACAAAGCAAATATACAAACTTTGTATATTGTATATTTCTACCGTAATTTTATACTGTATCTGTGCGAATTCTTGCAGATTTACGGTCAATTTGCTAGCCAGACTCCAACAAAATCTTTCTTGCTTCAACCTTGAATTTTAATTATCTTCTGTGGAGACATGTAATGGTACAGTATCACTAGGGAAATTAGTCTGACTACCAACGTCCTTTATGCGCTAGCTCTACTGAAGTCTTGGCATTTAATTTTGTAGAGATTCTTGTGTTTTTGATACGGTAGAAAGATGCACAATATACAAAGCATATACAAAGAAAAACTTTGTATATATATTTGTATATATACAAAATACAAAAAAATTCGATTGTATATATAGTATACCGTAAATCCTCCAATAAGCGCCCCCCCCCCCCCCTCGAATAAGCGCCCCCCCCCCTCCAATAAGCGCCCCCCCTAGAGGAAGGTTGAAAAAATAAGCGCCCCCCCTCCAATAAGCGCCCCCCTTTTGTTAGTACCAGCAGTACTAGCACTACCATATGTGCTCTGGGACCATTCCTACCCCAAGAGAAGGCTACTTATGACAGCACTACTACTAAATGCAGGTATTCTGATCAAAAGCCATACAGTTTCAGCCTGAAATCTGTGCAGATGTGCGCAAAAATGTGACAACAACAGGGAATTCTGGTGAAATTTTGGCACTTCTGAGTGGTCGAGTTAATAAGCGCCCCCCCTCGAATAAGCGCCCCCCCCTCCAATAAGCGCCCCCCCTAGAGGTAGGTTGAAAAATAAGCGCCCAGGGCGCTTATTGGAGGATTTACGGTACATACACAAAACACAAAAAAACTTTGCGATATTGCCCACTGTAGTACGGTCACAGTAACACTGCATATGTTTCCGAAATCTTGGAGCAATGGGCACACTGCCCCCACAGTGGAAGAGGGCCAACTCCGATTGCCGGTGTGGTGCAAAATATGTACCCCGGCGCCAAGACGACCATCACGACGCGCTGAACTGTCTGAATAGCAAAGGCGACGCCTGCAAGAAATGGCTACCGTACCTCTCTCTAATCTAACACTTGGGTAATTAATCTACACAATCTCTACCAGCTGGCGTCACCCCCCCCCCCCCCCCCCCCCCCCCCAACACCACAATGCATAGACATTTCGCTGGAAGCACCAAATTCTGTTGCCAATCAACGCACGTTTTAATCAGAATTAGACGTCTCTCGCCTGCTACCGTAAATTCCCCAATAAACGGGCACTCTCTAATTGACGGGCACTCTCCAATAAACGGGCAGGGGACACCCCTCGAAATAATAAACGGGCACTCTCCAATTAACGGGCATGCCTGTTTATTGGAATCAGACACTGACTTCCTAAAGGCTGCCAAACAGTGCATGACGCTGCTAATGAACACTCTAGGCACACACAGAGGATGCACTGAGTATGAAAATTCCTTAAACAGGAGAGAATTGAGTTTACCTGAGTGGTAAATTGAAGATTTTACTCTCCTTGGCATGCCTATTTACGAGCTGAGCACCTTTGAAACGTATGTAAGATCCAGCCCACATGGGTTGAAATAATAAACGGGCACTCTCTAATTGACGGGCACTCTCCAATAAACGGGCAGGGTAGACACCCCTCGAAATAATAGACGGGCTGCCCGTTTATTAGAGAATTTACGGTATTCGAGCTCACTTCTCCTCGAGATTGAGTCCCCCCCCCCCCCAAACTGCATAGACACCAATTCGAACACCTCTATCTCTTCGCAGGAGCAATGGCATAACACTCGCTTGAATGAGCTAACGTGGGAGTAATGTGATTGTTTTCGACCGAAGTATGTACCTACGCATGTTGGAACGAACCGCCTGCCATGTCGAGTGTGCTGACACTGTAGCTCAGCTATTGGAGCCCAACTTCAGATTTTGGTCAGGCGTATTAGGATGCACTTTCCGCATTAACGCGGTCTGCAGCACTGCCTGTGAAGTTCCACCAAATTAGGTGGCATTTATGGGTGCCAACTCAACGATGATTGGTTCCTCGGTGGAAGTTCCAGCTACCAGTCAATCAGCGTTGATCTAGCAGCGGTAAATGCCACCATACTTGGTGGATTTTCACAGGCAGTGATGCGGACCGCGCAATTGCCAGTTATCGTTGTTGCTTATGCGCAAAAGCGGAGGAAGCCCTGCACGTAGAATAGCAATTGTTGGCGTTGCTTCGCGCGTGATAGGCGTTTGTGCAGCCCTAGCGTGCCGTGAGAGCAGACCATTTCTTGTGCCATGTGTCTGCGACTTGCATTGCTATTAAATCATAAGATGTCGCAACGTAGAATCTCCAAAACTATTTGCTAAATACTTGGCATACTATGCTCAACACAACCATGCAAATATTTTCTTAATTAAACTATTTGAAATTGTCGAAATTTAGGAATTTTGACAATACCCTTAAAAATATCCCTAATTTCGTTAATGATAAAATTTCAAACTAATTGCCAAATACTTGGCGGACTATGCCCAACACATCCATGCAAAAACATTTTGAAATTTATGCTACTTTTGGCAAAACCCTTGAAAATACCCTGATTTCGTTAATCATAAAATCCGAAACTGTTTGTTAAATACTTGGTAGACTATGCCCGACACAACCATGCAAAGAACTTTTAAAATTTAACCTACTTGAAAATGTCGAAATTTGGGAAACCCTTAAAAATATCCCTAATTTCGTTAATTATAAAATCTGAAACTATTCGATAAATACTTGGCAGACTAAGCCCAACACATCCATGCAAAAACATCTTAAAATTTATGCAACTTAAAAATGTCGAAATTAATTGGGAAATTTGACAAAACCCTTGAAAATACCCCTAATTTTGTTAATCACAAAATCGGAAACTATTTGTTAAATACTTAATAGACTATGTCCGACGCAACCAAACAAAGACTTATTGAAATTTAAACTATTTGAAAATGTCGGAATGCGGAAACGGGCTGCCAAGAAATCCTGGCTGCAAGCACCCACCCAGTCCGTCTAGAGGGCGATGGTCTGAAGACGGCCATGGCCTGCAACATACGTATTCATCAGAAACTCCTGATTTGAACGGCACACATACAACAAGCTATGCACTGCAACGGTTTTACAACTCTATAACAGCAAAACGATAGAGAACCACTGCAAGTTGTTTTCGACATGTCGACCTACCACACAACGAGGCACGGTTCCACTTTTGACGCATCGACATCGACAAATGTGGCCAACATTGACGATATGAGGAGAATCAGAATAGGTAATTCAGACGAATACAGTAATTGTTGCCACTGCAATCAATGGATTCCTAACTTCCTTTTGGCGATCTTGTGTCACTTCAGGTACTGCTGGCACAGTTCCCACATGGTGTTGCAGCAGATGGCTTTCACCCCAGGATGGTCTTTCAAGAAGCGACAGTACTGTAATTGGTCGGCAATTTCATTTCAGGAAAGTTCCCCTCCTAGTAAGAGTAATGAACAGATAAATAAAATTTGTTAGGGCTGATGATGAACAGGCTGTGTATCTCAGATGACTTCTCAGCCTCTAAGCTACACGAACAAATTCAGCGTGCTCTGCTCACACGCACGAAGGTTCCCACACCGCACAGGCGGGCACTTCACCACCCATGAAGCGGGGATAGGCGTCTACCGCGCAAGCGCAGCGCAACGTGTAGAGTGCAACGACTGCCCCCCCCTCCCCCCCTCCCCCCCCCCCCCCGTCTGCCCCACCCCCCTCCCCACGCCCCACCCCACCCCCACACTCCCACGTCAACAGGGACCGTGTAACCACGCGCAACAGCAGTGAGCTTTGCATGCATGCCAACGCCGTGTATCCGAAGTACCTAACCTACACAATGCTAATTCAGGGCTGCACTGTTGCATGACAAGCACAGACGAATGGGCGAGTTTGGCACCCGCAAACAGAATTTGTTCGTGTATCTTAGAGGCCGAGAAGTCATCTGAAATACACAGCCTGTTCATCAGCCCAAACAAACTCACCTGTCTTTACCCCCACTAAATGAGAACTTTCCTGAAATGCACAACCTGTCCATGTCCATGCAGCGGACATCTTCGGTGGGGGCGGGGCACTTTGAGCAGGTTTGGTGAGAGGTGACACAGACAGGTTTGCTTGGAATGGAATTCTGTGGTGCGTGGGGTGCAAAGACAGGCCAGGCCTTGCCATGGATGCGGGGGGGGGGGGGGGGTTGGAGACAGGTCTTGCCAGAGGGGTGGAGGCACAGACAGGCCTGCTCTGACCTGTGGGCATCCATATCTCAACAACCATACAACCTCGGATGACGAAAATGTTCTACACTTTAGAACACCCTATAGTGTAGTTGCGGGGATCACTTCGATTGGCGCCCCAACATTCACCATCAGAGCTCAGCCGTCTAGTAGAGCTTTTCAAGCTTTTCCAAATGTTGTCCAAACAAAATGTTGTCTTTTCAAGCTTTTCCACAGTACTTCTGGCTGAGGAGGGGCCATTCTTGCAGGAGATAGTGGCCGGACAAAATGATTTTTGTCGGACAAAGCCAATTTTGTCAGACAAATGAGGACAAAATCGGACAATTGTGCACAAAACAAGACAATTTTGTCATTTGGAGTTTTTCGGACAAGACAAAGACAAGACAAAATGGAAGCTGCCCGGACAACGACAGCACTATGTATGTAGTTGGGACTGCCAAATATTTGATAATTTGGACTTTCGGCCACAACTCCACCAAACCTTCACCGATTGCAAGATTTTGTAACATAAAAATGCCATTAGTAGGCGCTACTAGCGAGCCATAAACCGTTGTTCTAGTTTGTACCGTTCTCGAGAAATTCTTCGAAAACCTGGCAAGTAGGTGCTGGAAGTTTCAATAGGTTTTGTTTGTTATCTCGGGAACCGCTCAACCGATTTGGCTGAAATTTTAGCACAGTACTGATTATTACTGTGCACATCTATGGTGAAAATTTCAGCCTGATCGATTAAGTCTACCTGTATGACGTTCAACAGGGGCGCACTGGCACCCGGCCGAACAAGTTGCGTTGAGCAAATTGCAAATTTGTCAGATTTGTTTTGAGGACAACCAGTTTACAGACTGCGGTTTCGTCGACAGAAACAGAGGCGCACGCACATCAGGCATGTAGTCCTTCTCCTCCAGAGCGATACGTAACGAGTGCAAGGCTTCGACGTTGTCGGCGTAGTGACGCATCCCGGCAGCCACGGCGTCAATCCAGCTCTGGCAGATCGGTTGACGATCAACGCTGCCGGCGTCACAAGAACCTGAAATATGGCTACGGAGACGACGACGACGACGACGACGACGACGACGACGACGACGACGACGACGACGACGACGACGACGACGACGACGACGACGACGACGACGACGACGACGACGACCACGACGACGACGACAACTCACTGATCACTGGAGGGCAGGTCTCGAACTCTAAAAGATTGATACAATCCTGTCCTATCTAAAATTCAATCAATGACTGTAACCACCTTCTCGATACTCGCAGATGTAACCGTCGGCAGTCGGGTTTCCAAACCATCCACAATATTCACTGATGAGTGCGTCAGAGTCGCTTCTCGCTTGCCACCGAAGGCAATTTTTTGTGAAACTCGACGATTCAGAGAAGCTGGAAGGGACAGGCGCGATGCCAGGTCCACTACAGCCTTCCGGCATCGCTTCAGTCTTCATCCAGACGAAATTCTCCAGTTTCGCACCGTCGTATTGGCCGTGAGCTCGCAGGCCTGACCAAGAGCAGCACGTAAAGGTGGAGGTAGGGGGTGGATGGAGTAAGAGGGGTGGAGACATTTTACAGTCGCAACCATCGAATTGACCCTAAAGTCCATTTCAAAAGTATGCGGATTGGGGGTGTTTCGCTATTATCTTGTTACTCCTGTGGAAAATGTACCCAAGTGTGGTACCATTCGATAGCACTCCCCGAGTGGCTCAGGGGCGCATAAATGAAAAAAAAGTTTTCATGACGCACTGAAAAACCGCCGTACAGTAAAATTTCGACTTTTTTGTTTCTCAAGCGATTTTCCCGCTCCAATTGCATTCGATAGAAGGACATGTCCTTATGATAACCTGTAAGTATGGCGACTCTACATCAAGCCGTTCAAAAGTTATAGCGATTCTCCCGACCCCCTGATTTTCAATTCCTTAAGGATTTTGAAAAACCGTCGAAAAAAATGTGCAAAGTCATTACAGCTCACGACTGCCTGAATCGATCTGAACCAAATTTTAGTATGTTATACCACTATAAGTTGTCTACAAAACTGCAGCGGTCCAGCTCGCTAAGTCGTCAAACTGACGAGATACAGGCCAAAACGCCCGCACATGTCTTCGCCGCTCATTTTGCGGGTATAATTCGTGCTACCTGCAGCCTAGGCAGCCGAAATTTTGTCTGGGTGATACCGAAGGGCTTGCCGATCTACGTGCCAAGTTTCAGCCATTTGGCCCTCTGGACGGGCGAAAACGGAGAATTTGTTGTTGCTCTGGCACACGTGTGACCGCGCGAAAGAATGGGAAAAAGTTTGAACGATTGCAGTTTCCGCCAGCGACATCCAATTTTGATCATATTGAGAAAATTTATACCTTGTGTTGGCTAGTTTGCACGTGCCAAATTTCAGTCGATTCTGCCTTGTGGTTATCGAGTTACTGGGGTGCTGTTTTTCTACTGGAAATGGATCCACTCCAGCTACTGTACTTTACAGTAGAACCAGGCAAGTCGTCAGGGGGACGCAGTATACTCCACAAATTTGAACTCCTACGCACGGTGACTACTCTCATTAGTGGCCTCCTGACACTCCCAATCGCAAAGCTACTGCCGAATTCGTGATCTACACCACAGAATACCACAGAATCAACATAAAACACCCCTAACTTCCTATGGACTCGCAAAACCATAATTCTGCACTTGGGATACGGTAGCATGCAAATTCGTCATAGGTACGCTTAAACATCATCTAAACGCTAAACGAATGCCAAATTCGTAATCAGCGCCCCCGAAAACCCCGAAATCGAGTATAATATCGCGAAAGTCGACCCGACACCCAATATTCAAATGGACGCGGCCGGGTTACTGTAGCTCTGCAAATTTGCCAAAAACACTTTTCTGGACCCGATTTCAACGTAGAATCGTTTGAAACCACTTTTGAACAGATTCGGCAACGCATTCGAGCGCTACAGACGCTGAAACGCGAAAAGCGCAATTTTTGACCCCGGAGTCAAAAAAGTTCCACCAAGATAACTTTTTTGTGTCTCAACCGATTTTTTCCGTTCATGGCTCATTCGATAGAGGACATCTGGGAAGGAGCAACAAAAGCGGTCTCGCGGCTCTAGCTGCTACCTATCGCGCATGGCGAACTGTCAAAGTCGGAAAATAGCGAAAAATCGCGAATTTTTCAAATTTCGCGCCAAAAAGGGTCCCGCAGCGATCCAATTCATTTCTTCCACCCTCGGCCCTATCGAGTACTACAACATATCAAAAGATAGTATATACCATTATATGCAACTTTTTCGAGTTCTACCTTGTACTATGCCTTTTTCAGTACTTTGAAAATTTAAATTTTTGAATTTCCCGCCAACGGGGTCCCGCAGCGTGACCCCGTTTGGTGTCCACCCTGCCCACTTACTAGGCCTACCCATCGCAAAAGACCGTTTGCAAATCGGCCGCTTCACGCGCGAACGCCATCCGGTTAAAATTACTGCGTTTCGCGCACAATCGCTATATACTCCACACTTTTTTGTGGAGTATAAAAACAGCGCCCCAGCAACTCGACAACCACAAAGCAGAATCGACTGAAATTTGGCACGTGCAAACTAGCAGACACAAGGTATAAATTTTCTCAATATGATAAAAATTGGTTGTCGCTGGCGGAAACTGCAATCGTTCAAACTTTTTCCCATTTTTTCGCGCGGTCTCACGTGTGCCAGAGCAACAACAAATTCTCCGTTTTCGCCCGTCCAGAGGGCCAAATGGCTGAAACTTGGCACGTAGATAGGCAAGCCCTTCGGCATCACCCAGACAAAATTTCGGCTGCCTAGGCTGCAGGTAGCACGAATTATGCCCGCAAAATGGGCGGCGAAGACATGTGCGGCCGTTTTGGCCTGTATCTCGTCAGTCTGACGACTTGGCGAGCTGGACCGCTGCAGTTTTGTAGACAACTTATAGTGGTATAACATACTAAAATTTGGTTCAGATCGATTAAGGCAGTCGTGAGCTGTAATGACTTTGCACATTTTTTTCGGCGGTTTTTCAAAATCCTTAAGGAATTGAAAATCAGGGGGTCGGGAGAATCGCTATAACTTTTGAACGGCTTGATGTAGAGTCGCCATACTTACAGGTTATCATAAGGACATGTCCTTCTATCGAAAGCAATTGGAGCGGGAAAATTCGCTTGAGAAGCAAAAAAGTCGAAATTTTACTGTACGTCGGTTTTTCAGTGCGTCATGAAAACTTTTTTTTTCATTTGTGCGCCCCTGAGCCACTCGGGGAGTGCTATCGAATGGTACCACACTTGGGTACATTTTCCACAGGAGTAACAAGATAATAGCGAAACACCCCCAATCCGCATACTTTTGAAATGGACTTTAGTTTTGATGAGTGCCCAATCATTAACTCGTCAGCGCCTGCCCCCCCCCCCCCCCCCCTTCGGCCTCCGCCTCATTCTCGCCATTTCAGAAAGACCCAAACTCTTCCAGCCCCCTCCCTCACACTGAACTTTATTAGCCCCCCCCCCCCCCCCCCTCTTCCCCAGACAGTCACTAACACGCCTCTACCATTGCAAGTACTCTGCATCAGTGGTCTCCGCGCTCTTCAACAACTCACCAATCCAAAATCGCTCGTAGTTTGACCCGAACTTGCTGTCCATGGCTCCGTCTAGTCTCTCGTCGAGGCTGTCAACAACGAAGTTCCAAGTATCCAAAGCGATCTGCCCAAGGAGCTTGCCGGCCCAGCCATGCTTCTCTGCCAGTTGTCTGCAGCCCGCAAACGCGTCGAACCAAGCTTTTCCTGGATCTTCCACGGCGACGATACAGCGCGACTTGGAAGGTTCGTAGAGTCTTGTGGTGTTGACGTCTTCTCCGCCGCACCAGTCGAGTAGACTAGTGGCGCTCGAGCCTGCAAGGCATCCAAAGTGGTTGAGTGGCATAAATAGCCCCCCCTGCTTCGATTTTAAGTCCTCTCTATCTAACGACGCCGCCTTGCGCGTTTGTAATACTGCCTCACTCTTCGTCTTCTATTGTGGGTCAGCGGGTAGCCTAATGCCTGTTGTTTCGGCACTCTCTTTGATCTTGTCTAGATTGCGTTCCCACTAAAAGGCAACGACCAGGCTTGCCCTAAGGCTGGTATCCCGCACTCTCTCTTATCTACCCAGGATGAATGGGCCGCCATTGCAGTTCTTTGCTGTCGAGTGTTTATTGCGTGTTTTGAACCTACCCCCTTGGGGACCAGACTGCCGGATTCCGGCACTTGCGAAATAGACTGCGAACCAGTCTTTTTCGCCGAATTTAACATCAATGCCAGCATTGCTGCCCGCAATGCCAGCATTGTTGGCCACGTTGGTTGTAGCAATGCCAGTAGTTATCACAATACATAAATGATGCCAGCATTGTAGGGCAAAAATGCATGGTCTATTTCACCAGTAATATCGAAACACTGGCATTGTTCATTAATGCTCCAACAATGCTGGGAATAGCGTTACGCCTACCCATCTATGCTGGTATTGCATGCCAAACTATGGCTGCTCTGGACTCCAAGCATTAGTAACAGAAACAATGCCACCATTGCCCATTTATGCGTGAACAATGCCACCATTGTTCTTTAGTGCGTAAGGAATGCCACTATTGTCTGGCTATGTGTGAACAATGCCACCATTGGCACGTACTGTGTGACCAATGCCATTATTTAACATTTTCATGTGAAAAGTATTGGGCATTGCTCATGTAACTTCGAACAATGCCAGCATATTGGATTACATCTGACACATGCGGGGCATTGTTCACATTCATATGCATCAATGCTAGTTTACTTTGTGTGCTTCAAACAATGACGGGTATAGCTAACAAGCAAGGCTAATTGTGCTGATAAATGCTGCCATTGGTGGCTTAGTTACAGCAGATGCACAGAATGAAGGGCGCGCCTTCGCCGATGACTACAATGCCAGTAATAGTCAGTTAAGATTGAAAGATTATATGAGAGCTACCTTGCATTGATGAGTGTGTTGGTGTAGAACCTGCCACAGGGATTGCTTCATGAGATATCATCAGACACAATAATTTCGCAGTGACTATAGATGTAGACCACTGTCCCACCTGCAGGCCCACCCAAATCACCTACATGCCAAGTTTCAGCTCAGTCTGTCAAAGTGTCCATGAGTTAGAGAGTCCCTCATGATGGAGTAAAGCCCTTATGTAAGACATACTTGGCCTTTTGCTCCCTCAGTGTCCTGCTTGCTAATTCAATCATTATTCTATCAAACTTGCATACAGTAAGCAGATATTTGGGGATAAAAAACATTCCCTACCCACCGTTGACAGAATCGAGAGCCTTGCATCACAATTATCAGACTCTGCAGAGAGAAGCAGATCAATAAATGGCAAAATATGCCATGCTGCGTTTCGATCATTGCTGGCATTTATGGATTTACTTCCAATCGATACTGGCATGGTGGAGTAGATCGATACGATCATGGTGGAGTAGAACCCTCAAGCTAGGCTGACGATTAGACAGCCCCCCCCCCCCCCCCCTGAGGGGGACCCTTTGCAGGGGTGGAAAGAATTTGACCATTGTCCTACCTGCGGGCCCACCCAAATCACCTAAGTGCCAAGTTTCAGCTCAGTCTGTCAAAGTGTCCATGACTTAGAGAGTCCCTCATGGTGGAGTAGAGCCCTCAAGCGAGACCGACGATTAGACACCCCCCCACCCCCCTGAGGGGGACCCTTTGTAGGGGTGGCACGAATTTGACCATTGTCCTACCTGCGGGCCCACCCAAATCACCTACGTGCCAAGTTTCAGCGCAGTCTGTCAAAGTGTCCATGAGTTAGAGAGTCCCTCATGGTGGAGTAAAGCCCTTAAGTGAGACATACTTAGCCTTATTCACTCTCTCTCAGTGTCCTGCTTACCAATCCAATTATTGGATACAAATCATTCCCCTACCCGCCATTGACAAAACCGAGAGCCTTGGATCACATTTATCAGACTCTGCAGAAAGAAGCAGATCAATAAATGGCAAATATGTCGTACTGCATTTCGATCATTGCTGGCATTTATGGATTTACTGCCATTCGATACTGGCATGATTTATGTATTGTGATAACTACTGGCATTGCTACAACCAACGTGGCCAACAATGCTGGCATTGCGGGCGCGGCGAATTGTTGGCATTGATGTTAAATTCGGCGAAAAACTGGTTCGCAGTCTATTTCGCAAGTGCCGGAATCCGGCAGTATCCGTGCAAGGGGGTAGGTTCAGAACGCGCAATAAACACTCGACAAGAACTGCGAATGGCGGCCCATTAGTACCTGGTGGATAACGAAGAAATCAATCCCGGCCTTCACGGTTTAACGTTATGTTGTTGTTGGTTCAGTTGCGTATTGCTAAATT
>JASAMZ010003420.1:0-12767 GCA_030248115.1 Linhomoeus sp. GSCO2_2
TTTTCTGCAGGACCTGGCGCCCCAGCAGAGTCCTGGCTCCTCCAACCCGTCCAGCGCCCCATCCAGTCAGAGCAGCTGGACGACTGGCTCAGGAAGCGACGAGACGAGAAGAATCTCCATGTACAGCTACGGAAGCAGTCTCACAGACGACAGCACCGACATCGAGTCGAGACGCTCCAGCACCTTGTCGGGCACGCAAGCGTTGAGAAGTGAGTAACACTGCGAGTTAATCTGACTCATCTTACGCACATAACACCATGGCATATTAACGAGACCGTTCTATTCACTCCAATCTCATTCAGTACCACGCGCAATTGTCAAAGACGACGTTCTTGTGCTATCTTCAGACGGCGGCGGCGCCGACTCCGGCAAGAGGACGTTCTCCAAGAATCGGCTGAGGCGCATCGCCACCCAGGTGACCCGGGCAATACGGAGGAAGCGGCGCGAGTCACTGGCCATCCGCAGGGAGAGCCGCGCCACGCGTGTCGTCGCCGCCATTCTCAGTGAGTCTAGTGTACTGTCTAGAGTGCCTGTTCTTGCCTCGGGCCATTGTCCATCCAACCCGCACCGACGCAGTCGCCTTCCTGCTCTGCTGGCTGCCCTACTTCCTGGTGGCCGTCTACCGAGGGGTCTGCCTGGGCCTGAGCTTCTGCCGCCTGGAGCCTCTGACCCTCCATCGCCACCTCTACCTGCTGGTCAGCTGGCTGGGCTACGTCCACTCCTGCTTCAACCCCGTCATCTACATGTGCCTGAACAAGAGCTTCCGCCGGACCCTGAAGCGCGCCTGCCGCTGGGACGAGCTGGCCGCCGGCCACCCCCTGCTGCGCCGATTCAGGGACGCCGCGGCCCCAGGACTGGCGGCCAAGAAGCGCCGACGCGAGAACAACGACAACAACAACACCAGCTCGGAGGAGAGGCAGGCCGATGGACTCTCGGCCGCCAGACCAACTGCATCGGCCAACTTCTGAGAATATTGAGGGGGGGGGGGGGGGCGGTGAATTGGGGTGTGGGAGGCGGTTGTGGTTTTATGTGGTCCAGTTTCCTTCGATCCTCACTATGGCGTTCTTTGTGATCTGTATCTACGCACATATGCACTACCTAAGCCGCACGGCGCACGTTGCCGCAAGTACTGTATGTCCCATGTCTTTGATTCGAGGAAGGTCCTGTGTCAAACTTTCAGAACATATCGTGCCACTTAGACGGTTCTACATTCGGTGAGGTGTCTAAGGCAATCTGTGATGTCAATTGTAGCTGTTTATGTGTGGTCGCTCCGTATCATCATGCATTCCGCGATGAATTCCAAGCTTTTAGCGTGTAGCACGTCCCACCACGCAACAAGGGGCGCACTCGACTTCCACCTATGGAGCGCTTACATTCACGAACTGTAGATTGAGCGCCAATATGATCACTTGTGTAAAAAGCTCGAATCAAGGGCACACACACGGTCGACAGATCCTTCGATCATTCATGGCGATGAGATCGCGTTGCGGTACGTTTGTCAAGCTCGCAATGCGTAGTAAGTTTGTCATGCCCCTCACAAATTCATGTGTTGATCCTCACAATTCCTGCCTGCTCAGGAAAAGGCCTGGGGCGATCTCCACGTCCCGATTGTCCCTCACAGAAGAGGAGGTGTGTCGGAGGAGGAATCTGGGCGCCCTCTCCACCTCCTGCTCCTCCACCACCCTCATGACGGGGTCGTTGAGACGCGACCGAGTACCCCGACTTCTGCTGAAGCGACCGCCGGCGGCGTCCTCAGCTGCGGCATTAACGTCGTCGTCGTCGTCGCTGTAGAACCGGGCCAGCTGGCGAACGAGCCTGGCCGCATAGGCGGAGAAGACGCACCGGGCGCCCGTCTCACACAACCCGATGTGCCGCAAGAAATCACTATTGAGCACGATGATCACCAGGGTGGAGGGTGTGATGTGGGATTGCTGCATGGCGTCTACCGTAGCCGACGCCTACTGTTCTAGCGTGACCTACCTAAGCCTGCCTAATTCAAAACGTGCTCTATGTAGCTCCTGTCAGTGTCAACTCGAGTTGTGTCAGACGGGTGCACCAGAGGAGCGGCAGGGCGATGAGCAGGCCGGCGTCCAGCTGGTCCTCGAGTGGTGCGGAGGCGAAGAAGGCGAGCGACATGTGGAGAAAGACGATCAGGTAGGTGACCAGACTGATGGCCTGCAGCAGGAGGCAAGGCAAGGCCAGCTGCCAGCGACAGCGCAGCAGGGCCGCCGCTGAAGGAGATTGTATCGTGCATGCGTGACAGAAGGGACGTCGCGGAGACAGTGTCAAAGAGGAACCTACAGTAAATCTTCCAGAAAGGACCCACCTCCCTCTACACCACGAGCGTGGAGACGATGCCAACGAAGATCAGAATGAGGGGGAGGGGGCTTGGCTTATTTAACGACTTGAAGAACAGTGGAACACTTGGTGGGCCTTCGCCAAGTCGCCATAGCCCATCAGGTGTTCAACTGTTCGACAAGTCGTTCAGCTACATAAATTTACTAGAGCGAAGTCTGTATTAATGAGTGAGTCGCGCTTTATGGTTGCTTACATATATACATGTACGTCCACCACCGACCGAGGCAGCCCCAACCGGCGACGTCTGCCAGAAGTCTGCAGGCGAAGTAGTAGGTGAAGAGATTGGCCGGCCCCACGTCAGCCGCCAGCCTGGGGTACTCGCGCATCACCAGCTGGTAGTAGAAGAGCAGGTGCAGGCAGAGCAGCGCCAGGTAGGCAAGCTTGGCCACCAGATACTCCCTGTCCGGCTTCATGATGACGCCTCGATTGAACTCGAGAAGTGAAGGAAAGCTTTCGCGCTTCTCGGAATTAGAACTCGCGAAATTTAGTAAGGAGATTCTGTGCCGTGTACGCAAGTGGTGGGGGGGGGGGGGGGGGGGGGGCGGGAGGCGGGCTCGTGGTAACGTTGAGACACGGCCTTGCAATATGTAGTACCTACCTACATACATACCTTGACATACATACATACATATGCATACGTGTAAGCGCCAACCGGCCAGGGGGGGGGGGGGGGTCGGGGGGGGGGGGGTATAGGACCCCTCAGGGGGGGGGGGGGGTCTGAGGCCCCTGGAGGGGGGTCAAATGACCTGAAAATTTTGCTAAAAAAGTACCAAAAAATAAGAAAATTTTGCAAAAATAGGCCAAAAAGTGCCAAAAATCGCTTAATTTTGGTCAAAAATGTCCAAAATATAGCGCCGCAGGCGAAAAATTTGCTACCAAGCGCCGCAGGCGAAATTTTTGCCATTTTTAAGCGCCGCAGGCGAAAATTTTTGAAATTTTAGGGGGGTCTTTTGGGGAAGGCGGGAGGGGGGGTACCTGGGGGGGGGTACACTTTCGGCAAGGGGGGAGGCTTACCCCCCCCCCCCCCCCCAGTATGGGGGGGGGGGGGGGGTGCACTTTCGGCAAGGGGGGAGGCTTACCCCCCCCCCCCCCCACCCCCATACCCCGCCCCCCCCCCCCCCCGGTTACACGTATGTACATATGTACCTATGTGCGCCAGGCAGCAGATGAAACTAATTTGAGCACGAGATTAGTTTTGCTCTTATGTTTGCGCGACGCGCGTAGCGGGCCGGGCTACAGACCATACACATTCACGAAGGGCTTCTTCGTGTTGTTAATGTATGTAGTACGCACGTGCAAGACGTCCTCCTTGGCAAGCTGACAACAACGAAGCATCGTTTTAAACAGAATGGAGTCATAATTTAGGGACAACAGGGCGAGCGAGCTGTGCAGTTGAACACGGCAACCAACGACTACATACTCATAGAGAGAAAGGGGGGAGGGGGTGCGGGGGGGGGGTGGGGGGGGGCAAGTGGCTTCAATCCCCCCCCCCCACGGCAACTGACAGCCTAGCCAGTGACCATTCATCAATCAGGGGAAGGCACGCGATTGACTTATTGATATAGGGTACAGCTTCATATCAGCGAACGGAACATATTCTCGGAACGGTGCGTGATTGCCTTTCCAATTGGGAGCTCTCACGCGAGAGTTTGGATAGCCGACAACAAGAATAATAGCCGGGCGAGCATAGCTCTAGAAACGATGCAAAACAGCTTCGGCGACGGCGAGACCGCCCAAGCTCAAAGGCGCCGAAAGCGCGCCGAACCAAAATCGGCGCCCGACGGCCGGCAGTCGCGCGCGCAGTCGGCGGCCCGAAGAAACGGCGCACCTTTGCACAACAAAACGGCGCGGCGCGCTCTTCGCATGCAGACTTCTCCGTAGAAGCGCGGTGTGCTACTAAGGTACATTACCTACAACCACCCTAGCGCTTGACTAACAGCACTGCCGACTGCTGTCGTCATAGGCAAGGTGGGGAGAGGGTAATGGGCGGTGAGCCACCTAACAACCGCGCCCACATCCTACTAATAGCAGTGCGCAGGTCGCAGTCATTTAGCCAGCCCGTTAGGCGGCTGAAGGTCGCGTTCGCACTGGGAGGTCGAGCATTTGTTTTTTGCGCGCGAGGCATCGAATAACTTCGTTACCGCAGCCGAAGTGTGCGACGAATGGAACTGCACTTGGACAACTGAGCCTCCGGCTAACTAATGGTGTTTAGAAGCCTGTTTGAGCATTCCGTCTATGGTTGCTCCGTCAGACGAATAGAGGTTTTTGCTCGAATTTGCCAGACGAACAGACAACACATCGTCTCAGCCGGATTGGGTATGCGAGGTGATGGACGGTGGCTTCACCTTTGTGGCTACAGTGTGAGGGTTCCAGTGTGTTCACGGTTTGTTGCTCTAACCTCAGACTATCAATGAAGCCAATAGTTGATTCTCCGCGAGAGACGGCCGACGTCTTCCGCTTCCATGCTCCGATGAAAAGCCCCAATGGGTGCGCATAATTACGTCTCAGTTGCAAAATGCAAAATGGATCCACATCTCAGTACGACAGGCGGAAACAGAAGGGGAGTCAATAGTAAGGCGAAGGCGCCAAAGGTCAAAGCTTCATCCGTTGTCCCTCTCTATTCGCAGGGTCCTGAATAGGGCTTCCATTTCCATACGCGTAGTCCAAAGGCGTAGGTACAGTACCTATGTACGTGTGTACGTATGTACGCGCGTACGTGTGTACGCACGTGCATTGCAATACGTTGATACCGTACCCATGTGGAGAATGGACAGGTCCGTCTGTCGCGTCCGCTCCATGTAGTGGCAGAACAGGCACTCGTTGGCGTAGGTCCGTCCGTCCGAGGCGCACAGCTCGTCCAAAATTCGGGGGCACAGGCCGCGCTTCTCGCTTTCGTTGCACTTGTCGTAGTGGCCGTCGTTCCCAGAGATGGCAGTGAAACTGGCGCTCCACAGAAGTCCAGCCAGAACTGAACAAGAGTGTAAGGGACTTCCCGATCTTGGCTACAGGGTTAGCTGAAGAAATGGCCTGCGCATTTAGCGAAACGGATGTCAAACAACGCTAGTTTAAAATCGCGCCGCGCAATCAGCATGCACCGTGTACTGTACATACTTACTACGTGTTTGGAACTGACTCAGTAAGAAAGACACGCCATGTAGACGCGAAATCGAGCCAAATGCTATGGACACATTTCCGCTAATGCGGCCAATCGGTTACGACAATCCTTTGCTTACGATGTTTAAGACTACACATAATGTACAGTAGATCCGTCACCTGTTGCGGAGAACAAGCGATACATCCTGCGCAAGGTTTGGCGTCTTCAGACCTCTTCCAGCATTCGCGTGTGGCAAACTGGCAAACGCGGTTGCGAAGGTATGTATGATGCGTGCGGTGCGCTGTGGCAGCAGCCGTGAAGTGATGCAGAGCGCTGCTTGCGAAACGCGAACTGATAACTTTCCCGTGTTGACACACTGGCAGTTAGCGTCCGCTGCACACGAGAGCACCTTCAGCGACCGTCGTGCGAAGGAGTTTGGTGTTTCCGTTTCTCAGGGCGGAAAGACGAATGTTTTCCCGGAAAAATCTCTCGTTTGTTTGCGAAGCCGTCTCGTCAGTCTTGCTTATAGGCGTATCGATTTCCAGCTTGCGTGTTGGCAGCGCAGCAGTCGGGACTTCAACCGAAAAGATATGACTCTATCTATTAGTCTCGCGTCAACAGGAGTCCGAATTGACAGACGCCCAATCGCGGCTGCTTTCTGACGACCTTCGCTGACGTTGAGAGACAACTTTGCACTACACAGCGCTAAGATGTTCGTCGTCAGTTGTGGCCGCTACCCGCGTAGAGAAGCGTTGAACACTTGTTCTAAATGGGCTGGGCAATTCAGGCCTTATGGTAGAGCAAAGAGCGCGCGCGCGGCCGAGGAGTGAAATGGAACAGCTGTTTCGGTCAGCCGTGAAGCGGATTACAAGACGCTTTCTGGCGGCGGCAACTCTTGCACTGGCGCGCGGAAGACAGAGGAGAAGCTATGAAGTCGGCCGCCGTCGTCGCCGCGCTGACCGTCGCGCTCCGCTTTGGCGCCCCCATGAAAAGCTACAAAAAGTTCGTTCAGACAAGGCGGTTTGCGCAGTGCAGAAATTGCACCTTCTTGCAGTAGCAAAATGTTCACGTCGTGATGTGTTGTACAGGGTTTTTTTTTTAAAGTGACTGGTCGGCAACTCGAATAACTTCTGCACCGGTGCACCGATTTTGATGAAACTTGAACCAACTTAAGTTCCATATGTAGGAAAGCTCGTGCTAAATTTTTACGGAAATTGGCCACGCGTAGCGACTACGCGACCGCTTGAAAGAAGGTCTACTTTTCAATAGGAGCGCTCTTCCTGGTCGACGAGGAGGTCTTCCTGCAGGACCTCCTCGTCCTCCTCGAGGAAGACCTCCTCGTCGACCAGGAAGAGCGCTCCTATTGAAAAGTAGACCTTCTTTCAAGCGGTCGCGTAGTCGCTACGCGTGGCCAATTTCCGTAAAAATTTAGCACGAGCTTTCCTACATATGGAACTTAAGTTGGTTCAAGTTTCATCAAAATCGGTGCACCGGTGCAGAAGTTATTCGAGTTGCCGACCAGTCACTTTAAAAAAAAACCCTGTACATTGTGTCAAGTTGGTATGGATATGCAAACGGTCGTTCAGCTGCACGCTTGTCGCTGTGACGCCGCAGAACGAAGAACAGCTCTCCGTTTTGCGCGAGTTATACAAGACTGACCCGACGGTGAGTTTGCCACTTGGAATACAGGTTTATCCAAAGCTAACCGCTGTCGCCTTTAAATGTTAGCATGCACGTGTTGCAGATTGACTTCTGGACTGAACACATTCGAATCAACAGTCCGGCCGTCTTGCTACTCTGCGGAAACGACCGAATCGCTGCGTTGAATGAGCGTCATAAACTTCCCATGAAAGTTTTCTCAAACAACTTGCAAAGGCAGGTTAGGGCGTCGGCCAAAGTTTACCAGTCCAGTCGGTATTGTCAATGTCTAGTGAAATTCAGACAACTCGACAACGAGCGAGCGTGGATCGATGCTCGTAAAAGGAGACAGAGGGATGGGAGAGCGAAACGGGCCGCTGGTAGCGCGATCGACTTCGAGCTGGACGTCTACCACACCGTAGACGAGGTGCCGTTCTGCGTAGAAGTCTGTTGGTTGCTGTTTGGCGATGCACCATTTCCGTTCAATTGCTGACTTACATCCACAAATACACGTTGCTTTGGTCTCACCAGCACCTACATACACTTTTGCTCACGCTCAGCAGTTCCAACATTGAGAATACAAAACGTCTTCACTGCGTCTTGCATTAGATGCATAGAGGAAGAATTTACGGTGTGTAAGTAGGTACCCTGTTGCGGCACTCTGCAGAACCACATAGCCCTATTATTCAGATCTACTGGTTTCTGGACGAACTGCAAAGGGTCCATCCCACTCTGGTTGACGTCTTCTCTATAGGAACGTCTTACGAGGGCACCGAGCAGAAAGTGATCAGGGTTGGTGGCTCGTTTGTCCATAACTGTGCCATTCCCGCCCCCCCCCCCCCCCCCCCCCACTGCTACCACTTATACACTGTATATCACGACAGCACCACCCTTCCATTAGGAAGCTTCAGATCGGACCGCCGTCGACTTGCGAGAAGCCAGCCGTCTTCTTTCACGGCCTGATTCACGCTCGGGAGTGGATCACCGGCTCGACCATGGTCTACATGATTCACAAGGTGATGGTTGCCACTTTGATCCACAAAATGCCCTGTTCTGAAGCTCCAAACAGCCAGTTGCACAGCTGGTCAGTGGCTACCACGAAGGAGGGCCGATTCGGGAGCTGCTGGAGCGCCTCGACGTCTACGTGATGCCCGTCTTCAACGTGGACGGCTACCGCTACACCTGGATCGCGGACCGGCTCTGGCGCAAGACGCGCACCTGCCTCCACCGGCTCTGCGACTTCAACGTCACCCTCTGCGTGGGCGCCGACCCCAACCGCAACTTCGGCTTCAAGTTCAACAGTGGGTGGATCTTTTGGCCAGTCTATAATGTTCACTAGCTTTTCATTGTATGTCGTTTTGGCACAGAGTTCATCGCCGCTTCTTTCCTTCCAGCCAGCGGCGTGGCCGACAACCCCTGCCGTCACATCTACCCCGGGACGCGGCCCTTCTCCGAGCCCGTTGTGTGCAACGTGCGCGACTTCATCCTCCGGTTGGGCGGCCGTCTCAAGGCCTACGTCGACAACCACTCCTTCAGTCAGCTCTGGATGTTCCCCTACGGCTACTCCTCCGCCCACAGGCCGAGAGACGACCTGGAACTGGTATGTGCATACAAAGGCAGGCTGCTAACTCGCTCCACAACGTGCCAGAAGGTCTTTCAAAATGTCCTCGAAGTGGATTGATGTTCGGTTTCTTTAGCGCGCACTAGCTACGAAGGCAGTGGAGGCCGTTCGGGCCGTGAATGGAAACACTTATGAGATGGGAACGCCTGGGGATTTCGAAGGTGGGTACTGAGTTGTCATGGAGCCGTGGGTTGACGATAGAATAGGTCTCAAATCCTAATGTGTCGTTGCGCGAATGACCCCTCTCTCCTCCAACGATACATTACAGTAGGTCGCTACACCAGAGACCAAACCAACCGATATTCTTGTAGTATTCTTGTTGAGACATCGGCAACGCCAGCGGCGTGTCCATGGACTGGGTCTACGCCGTAGCCGGCGTCAAGTACGCCTTTGGGACGGAGCTGCCGCCCAAAGTCCAACGACTCGGCATCGACTGGCTGGAGGGCGACGACATCCTCAGCCAACTAAGCCGGCCCTCTGGCGACAGGCCAGCCCACCACGTATTAACGCAACGAATCCACGCAGCAAAATTTGACAATTCATGGGGTTAGAAGAACCATCGTCAGCACCTAAGCTCGCAAGGTGTTGAAGATTGGCGGTGGTGCCGCAAGGCGCTCAGCTACAGTGAAGCCCTTTCCTAATTTTGCCTACAGTCACACACAGTTGTGACTTGTAAGCAAGTGTG
Source organism: Linhomoeus sp. GSCO2_2 (assembly GCA_030248115.1). Lineage (NCBI taxonomy): Eukaryota > Metazoa > Nematoda > Chromadorea > Monhysterida > Linhomoeidae > Linhomoeus > Linhomoeus sp. GSCO2_2. The sequence continues at coordinate 9,397 of JASAMZ010003420.1, forward strand.
TAGCTCACGAAGGCCCCCGTGGTCCCTGCCTAACCGAACATCCACAGCATTCTCGTTATGAATTCCTGTAATGTCGCCAGAAGGCCGCGCCAGTCTCAATGAACAGCGCGACTGAGATGGGCTTCATTCTGCCCAAGAGCAGAATCGTCCCCATAGCCGATGAGGTGTTCGCCGGACTCAAAGTGATCTGTGACCAGGCGCCCCTTTCGCATCACCGGTAGTAGACGGATTTGGATACCGCAATATTCCAAACAGATTGCGTTAATCCAAGAACAGGTGTGCAGCTTGTAATTGACGACTGCCGAGCCGATTAGTGAATATGTGCTGCAGTAAGACGGTTTCAGTCGAGCTTTCGACAGTCAGTCGGATCCTCGAGTGTGTCTTGCGCATCTGTGTCACTCACTAATCGACACCCCATCTATGTACGTAGGTATCGCGCCCCACATCCCACTATGTACGTAGGCTTCCGAGATTCGACATGTGTAATACGCTGACAGATTCAATGAAGCGACAATTACTCAACAATTCGGTTGGTGTTGCGAAACGGGCGCTCAGGTCGTGCTCGAGCACAGCACCTCTGGTGGATTCAACGACAGCTGCCGGCCGGCCGTCAACGAGAACGTTGCCGACTACAGTTCAAGAATAGAAGGGATGATTGTGATGACCTGTTTGACGGCCCTACTGTTGTGCGTTTTCGGAGTTTCACAGTTTCCGGTTCGGTGACAGCAGTGCTATAGCGTGCCTATTCGTAACCGTGCGTCAATTCGTCGTGCAGCAGTCAAGAGAGGTTGCCCACACTGTACCTACTCAAGCGAAGTGCCATACCACAGGTTTTACTACTACCGCCACCCTGTCAAAAGTCTGGCTTCTGATTCAGACCGGAGAGTACGGTAACTTCTTCTAGATGCTCCGTGTAGCAATCTATCTGTGCACAAGACAGTCAACCGATCGGCAACAGCCGTAGCGGTCGATCCTCCACCCTGGGCTCAAGATTCAAGCAGGCATAGTGCCTACCACGGTATGTATGAGTCACTTTAGGGTGAGAGTTCAAGTGGTGCAGTATTTGGCCACGGACGGCTTATATCGGTTTAAAGCAGCTTGTTCACTGAACTGGCGGTTAAGACGCGAATACCGAGAATCCTCCAACAAGCGCCCATCCTGATGATGAACAGTCTCCCACCGAAGATGGGACGGGGGAGGGGCGCTCGGCTATTTTGATATTACGGTATTTTGATAATCACTGATCTGGCAGTGAATACCTGGACGTCCGTGTTTTCAGTGATCAACCCAGAGAAACGGACGTCCGCACCTTCGTTGCAGACGGGTTTTCCTCGTAACAGAACCCACTAATGGTCCGTGGGCGAACCACAAGGATGAATCAGCCTGTGACGGGTAGACCAGCCGCATGAAAGGTCGTTAGGATTTATTGAAAACAGTCTCGTGAAGAGGCAGTAAATCCTCTGGCGAACCGCCGACAGCTCACATTAAGCAGAAGGCCCAGCTAGTGTGTTGAAAGCAAAACGCACAAGGTGTCCCATTGGAACCCAATTCAACGTGAGTACCCATCCGTTCGCAGTTCCTGAGACCACCTTCGCTTCTCAAATATTCTACTCACGCCGCCTCGCGATGGCTCCTCCACCGCTGGCCGATCGTCTAATCGCCGGCTTCACCTTTCTGGGCCTCACTACAGCGGGGGTCGCTCTCTACGCGCTGGTGTTGGCCGCCTGGCGCAAGTACCCGGCCGACTTCCACAGGAAGCACAGCATCTACTTCCTGTTCTGGAGCCTCGCACTTGGCGACCTGCTGACGTTCTTCGCTGAGTACTTAGTGGCCCTGCCGTTGACCTTCAGCGGCCTGCCTCTCTTCGGAGAGGGTCTCTTCCTGCAGCTGCTGGCCCACGTCAACACCGCCGCGTACTACGCCTGCACGTACAACGCGCTGGCCATCGCCATGAATCGCTTCTGCGTCTTCGCCGCTAAACGGTGGTACGAGGCCCTGTTCGAGGGCAAACGCGCTAAGTACGCTGTCCTGTTCGTCTGGGGCGCGGTCGCCGGTTCGCTCGCGCTGGCCGTCACGTATGGACGCAAGTTCTTCAGTCACCAGTTCTTCTACTTCGGCTATCGCCCCTGGGGCCCCAACAACACTATCCAGTCCTTTCTCGACCAGCACTACTTGGTCGTCGACGGCGCCCTGCTGGTTTTTGACGCCTTCCCGTCCGTCGCGCAGGCCGCCTCCATCTGCATGTACGTTGTGGCCTACCTTCGCATCAGAGCTCTGCGCTCTGGCACCACTGGAGGCGAGGGCGGTTCCGCCTTCAGCGCCGAAGTTAGCCTGCTCGTGCAGGGCCTGCTGATCACCTTCGTCTCCTTGGGCCAGATTGCCTGCTTTCGCTTCTCGGGCCACATTCTAGGGGCCAGTCGGTCGCTGTTCGGCCGCGCCCTCTACGGCAGCCTGATGATCAGCTGCGCGGTCATCGTCAACAGCGCCATCAACCCCCTCATCTTCTTGACTTTCAACACGACCATCAGAGGGAAGGTCGCCGCCATCGTACTGGGCGCGGAGTCGAAGACGACGGTCAAGCAAGTCGCGGCCAGTCCGGCCGCCAAACGTTGAAAGTGCAGTACAGTATAAACTGTAGAACAGAACACTTTCGCGGGCATAAAACTTTCACAGATTTCGCGGTAGCCTTCCATCCGCGAAAGTTTTATGCGCGAATTATGTAGTTGCATGTTACCCTTCAGTTAACCGCGAATGTTGTATGCTGCGAAAATGTCAGCAGCGGTCAATCTGCGAAACTTTTATGCCGCGAACGTTTGCTGTTCTACAGTAGTTTAGAAGCTTCAAAACCGCTGAGTTACGAGATGTTGGCCGTAATGGTGGCCAATATCAGAAATCCCGTTTGCGTTTGCGTAGCATATGCGCAACCAAACTCAGTTGCATATGCGTTTTGCTTTTTGCCAGCGGCAATAGTTTGCGTATGCGATACGTGTGCGTACGACAGTTAGTGGAACGATCTCACATTAATGCAATAGTAGAACGACATTGCTGCGTTCAGAAGCGATGACAACTGCTCCCGTCAGAGTTCTGCCAAAATCAACACATGAAGAGAAATACGCGACGTATTGTCAGCTCTAGGTGGAGGTTAGTTGTTTATGTGCAAAACTTGTGTATGAATTTGGCCGAAATTCGAAGGCATCTGCAGGATGGTATGGCGAACGTAGGCGTACGCAAACGGTTTGCATATGAAGCTGTGTTTGCATATGCGCAAGCAAATTATTTTGCGTGTGCGTGTGCGTGCATGCGCATGCGCATCTTTTGCATCGTATGCGTATTCGGATCCAAAAACCTATGCGTACGCGTACAGTGCGGTA
>JASAMZ010003421.1:0-11074 GCA_030248115.1 Linhomoeus sp. GSCO2_2
ATGTTGCGCGGCAAATGTTTTGCCATTTCTTTCTTCAGTTACCGTATTGCTGCTAAATGATGCATAGCGTTCGTTGGTTGCCAACACACGCCACGCAAGCTGCATTGCAGCCATGAACGCGTGCCACACTTCACCCCAGATAGTCATGACGGCTGTATGAATTTGTCTGACGAAACGCTGGAAAGACGCCCCTGGTATCGGGACGATTTCGATGCCCGGTCGCGCAATCAGCCCAGAGAACAGAACAGACACCCACTGGATGGTTATCGCCGCAGCAGTCGTTGACTTCTCCCACTTCTGGAAGCCGGCACACCAAATCTCCACCCATCTAACAAATCAGTCAGCGTCTGAGATACCTTTGACAAGACGACGAGATAGAACCGGTTAATGGCAATGAGGATGGTGGCCATCTGGTCGCCCAACTGAAAGGCCTGCCTGGACAGGAACTTGAGCAGTTCCAAAGGGTCCACAGAAACGAGCTCGCCATCTTTGTACAGCCAAGGTGGGATTCCTGCAAACAGGAGAACCAGACCGCCTCCTTCCATCTTGTAAGCGATATTAGAACAGCCTTACTTTTGTAGCTTGGGTCGAGCAGCGACCATAGGTCGTCTCCAGCTAAGAACAGACAGTGGATGCCGTCGTTGACCAACAGGCTAATGGCCAGAGTGAAGAAGCTCGACTGGAAGCTGGTTGACTTGTGTTTGGCCAGCACAAACGATACCAAAGCATGCAGACTGGTGCCGCCAAGTAACATGAGAACACCGGAGAAGGTTAGTGTTGAGGACAGGTCCATGGCCCTAGTATCCTAATACCCAATTAGCCAGCCATCACGGCACTCAAACGGGTGTTGGCGAGCTCGATTATTGCATCTTGACCGTGGCAGGAACTCTGAGCTGTCAACTGGATCAACCGTTTATCTTTGTTCACGTCTGCTGTCCCGCCATTCCCGACATTTCACCAACTAGCTCCCTGGGGGTCGTTCTTCATGGCAACGTGGCCTCGCTACCTTAGCAATATCTAAGACATGGTAATGAATCGGCTAGGGGAGTAGGACAACCAGTTCGCTTGTCTGCAACGATCCTTGCGGATAGTGCAACAGTTTTGATCACCAAGTGACATGAACCGAGCATCCACAGACCACATAGCACGCGCACACGACACAAAGCTGGCTTCTTCTGTATTTCAACTGACGATCCTACTCTTGTAACTAGAAATCAAGCGGAGCTGCCTAGAACAAACTGCTACATCCAGGCCTGAGCTAGTTCCCTAAAATAGACGTCCCCTTCTTCAGCCGCAGTGCTGCCGTGCTGGCTAACCACTGTGGTAACGGGAAACAGCCAGTTGGAAATTTTCAAAGGTAGATGGTTCCTGGCCTCCTGGCGCAGCACTAAGCTGCTTCTAATGTAGAGAACCAACAGAGCCAAGGCGTTGCAGGGAACAACCATTAGGCTGAGCTCCGCCAGTGCTAGTGATGTCAGTTTGCTGTGAACGATTGTCTCAAGTATGCCAGAACGATGGGCTCCAGAAGCAAGTTGTGGAATGAGTGAGAAGCCGCATTGAATGGCTACCATGCCGCTCATGGCCTTTGTCGTCTTGATGTTTTCAGTCAGTTGGTAGCGTGTGCTCAGGGACCTGGCCATGTCATCCTGAAGCAGATGGAAGAAGTGGTGCATTTAGGTTGGGTCAGAGACGTCCAGCGAGCTTGCCTGGCCAACTTCCTGCTGTACTCTTGTGGCTCGACCTCTGGCAAAGCCGTTTGGGCGTACACGTGTCTCGGCTTCGCTGCGCTTGTGACGATTACAGGCCAGCAACAGCAAGAACAGCACGAGTATAAGAGCATTGATGCAGGCGTTCAGAGCGAAGCTGGCCAGCATTCCCCCGACGTTATCCAACACCTCGACAGTGTAGGCTGAGCAGTAGGTCACCGGCATAGTCGGGTTCATTCTCAGTAGTTTTGGAACGTTCTTGACCATGGGAGCGGCGTGCTGAAATGTGTCAGACTTTGCCGTTTTGTGCACAGCAGCAACGCTTTCACAAACTGCTGCAGGGTGTTCTACCGGTAGCAGCACAACAAAACTGACGAACAGCAGGGACTTCCGCTTCTCATAGGACTTGTAGTCGATCGTCGCCCACACTCTTTCGAGGGACACCGCCCAGTAGGAGCCGAATAACGTGAAGATCAAATGGTTCGTCGAGCACACCACTAAACAACAATCCAGCTGGGACGTCACTAAATGGAAAGGCTCGTTGATTCGTGCTGGACTGGAGAGCATCGATGCTCCCACAACTCTTGAACGCACCAAAGTCTTTACAATGGGGCGGTGACGCCGCTAACAGGTACCGCGCCCAATTCAGTAGATGCTGCGTCGACTTCCCGACCATGTAGAGAGTAAACGTTGACGCCATGGAAGCTAGCGCGCATCTCAAATGGAAATGGCACGTCGGGTGACGTGCAAAAAGCCACAGTAGACACAAACCGGCGCAAACTCCAACGAGATTGGCCAGGATTGTTGCAAACTCCATCGTATGGAAAGCAACGCTACTTTTGTACTCGAGCGCGAGGTGACAGATGTGGCTGAATCGCGAAAAGTTGTCGGGTGCCTCCATCTAGCGACTGTAGCTCTTCTTAACGTGATGTTAGTCACTGCGCGGGCAAAACAGCACAGAGATTATTTCACCAGACGTTTCGCTGGCAAGGCAGCCAGCATTATCAATGGCACCACCCTGAAACAGACCAATGTCGGCAATAAGCCACAGAACGACACTACTTAAGCATGGGGGCTATCACACTCCACGCGCGGCTTACGTCAGTTGACCCCACATTCCCATTCACAAGTCTGTCACGATCAGTGTTGCCGCGAGTAACTTTTTATACTCCACAAAAAAGTGTGGAGTATATAGCGATTGTGCGCGAAACGCAGTAATTTTAACCGGATGGCGTTCGCGCGTGAAGGGGCCGATTTGCAAACGGTCTTTTGCGTTGGGTAGATCTAGTAAGGGGCCAGGGTGGAAGACCAATGGGGTCACGCTGCGGGACTCCGTTGGCGGGAAACTCAAAAATTTAAATTTTCAAAGTACTGAAAAATGGGTTAAACAAGGTAGAACTCGAAAAAGTTGCATATAATGGTATATACTATCTTTTGATATGTTGTAGTACTCGATAGGGCCGAGGGTGGAAAAAATGAATTGGATCGCTGCGGGACTCATTTTGGCGCCAAATTTGAAAAATTCGCGATTTTTGGCCCTGGGTCGACTTTGACGAGCTGCTGTGCGAGCTAGGTAGCAGCTAGAGCGGCGAGACCACTCTTGGTGCTCCTTCCCAGATGTCCTCTATCGAATGGGCCATGAACGGAGAAAATCGGCCGAAACACAAAAAACTTTCTTACACTGCGACTTTTTTGACTCCACGGTCGAAAATTGCGATTTTTGTGTTTCGGCGTTTGTAGCGCTCGAATGCGTTGCCGAATCGTTCCAAAAGTGGTTTCAAACGATTCTACGCTTAAATCTGGTAGTGGTTTCAAACGATTCTACGCTTAAATCTGGTCTAGAAAAGTGTTTTGGAAAAATTTTCGAAGCTACAGTATCCCTGCCGCGTCCGTTTGAATTGTGGGACTTTTGCAATATTATACTCGATTTCGGGGTTTTCGGGGGCGCTGATTATGAATTTGGCATTCGCTTATCGTTTAGACAATGTTTGAACGTACCTATGACGAAATCGCATGCTACCGTACCCCAACTGCAGAATTTCGTTTCTGCGAGTCCATAGGAAGTTAGGGGTGTTGTATGTTGATTCTGGGGTATTCTGGGATGTAGATCACGAATTCGGCATTAGTTTTCCGATTGGGAGTGTCAGGAGGCCACAACAGCAGAGGAGGCACCATGCGTAGGAGTTCAAATTTGTGGAGTATACTGCGTCCCCCGGACGACTTGCCTGGTTAACTCTTAAGAAGTACGAGTACTCGAGTACAGTACAGTATACTGTACTGTACTCAATAAGTTTTTGGGGCAAGAGTACTGTACTGTACTGTACTCATTAGATTCTCAGAGTACTATTTAGTACTGTTTAGTACTTTTTAGAACTCTTTGTAATATTTAGAACTTCATCCATAGAATGCTACTGTAGCTGGTGTGTTTTCATTCAAAATCTGCCAATTTGTGTTGAGATTTACACAAAGTCGTCAAAAATGGTTGCTTCGAAACTAAAGACACAGCTACTTCAGACTTTAAACTAACGTCCAGCAAGAGTTTTGCTTGTGTCAAGAGCAATTTATTTCAGTAGCATACTGCTTCCTCCCTTTACTTCATTATTTTCTGTACTTTATAGTACTTTTTAAATACTCAGTACTTTTTAGTAGTGTACTCATTGGTCGACTGGTGCGGCTGTACTGTACTGTACTGTACTTTTTAAAATTTTCAGGCAAAAGTACTGTACTGTACTGTACTCTTTAGAACAATTGTGTACTTCGGCAACACTGGTCACGATTGGCCAAAATGAGGGCAGCTTCACTGATCTGTAACTTCTTGTAGTCAGACTGACGCGCTCTGATTTTGACGTTATCTTTCACGAACGCGTGACCATTTTCGACGCAGTGGGCGGCCATCGCCGTCCCTTCTCTGTTTCTTAGTGTGGGCAGATCCAGGGTGCAGGCGTGCGCGTGCTCTCCCACCCGCTTGCTGATGCGACGCGTCGTCATGCCTATGTAGGCACGGTCGCAGTTGTCGCAGGGGATCTCATACACCACGCTGTGAGGCTCCTCCTTGGGTTCGTCGAGTTTCTTGTAAAGAAGACCCCCCAGAGTGACCCCCTGTCTGAAGCGCACGTTGAATCCCTGCGACTGCAAGTAGCACTGCAGCCTCTTGGCGAGCAGACGACCGCAAAATGGCAGAGTGACTGTAGGGCCTTTGTCTGAAGGTAGCTGGGGGCCCAGTTGCCTGGACTCGAACAGCAATCCTCTGACGAGCCGTCGGTCGTAGCCGTTGCTGATCAGTCCTTCAGCCACGAGCTCCAGCTCACTCTTGAGAGACTCCGCGGTGTTGCAGTACCTTAGGGCTCTGTGGCGCTGGCTGTTGATGACAGACACCAGAAACGATCTCGGAACGCATGCAGCTGGATGCAAGTACCTCAGACAGTGGGTGGGCTTCCTCCACACAGAGGTGGAAACCACTCCCCCTTGGTCCAGTTGGATGTGTAGATCCAGAAACGGTAGAGCTCCATTCTCAGCTGTTTCAGAGGTTTTCGACTGAAGAGGTTTTCGACAGAAGACTGTTCAAAACATTTGGCTTTAGCGGCTCCTAAGCAGGGTGAACTATAGGAACTCGCATTTGTTTCAGCTTCAGTTGAAATTGAGGTGCTGGCAAGCTTCAATTTCACTTTCGAGGTGTATAAGTCGCGGTAATAACTGCGAAACGTCGTTTCAGACGGTCTACTGAAGCAGCAGTTTCGTCTCCGAGCTATGCTACTGGGGAGAGACGTATGGTACGGTCGGTAGAACTCCGTAAGGGCCTCATTTTGGGACTTCTTGAGCTGTGCACGTTTATGGCATCTCGTTACCATAGAGAACTTGACGCACAACATTCCTCCAAAGATGTAGCAGTACATGTACCACCCATTCGAAGGAGCCACGAGACACATTTACCTACAAGAGCATGGCAGAATAGTCATGACACATTCGTTCTTGGCGGGACATTGCCCAGCCTCCGACCGTAACTCACGTTCACAGTTTCGCCTGTTCTGATCGTCCTTCAGCATCCACAGGCGATCATTCACGCCTTCTTACATACTTCCAGACTTTTGTGCCGAATAGCCGCCTAAGTGGACAACTAGAGTCACCATTCAGGTGATGGCTGCTCTACTCAGGGCGCCCAGCGACAGCTTTTTTCGCCCGGCCTCAGCCCTGCGAACCCCTACCCTCTCCAGGCCCGTAGGAGCCGGCTTGGTACATCAGTGGTTCATCGATCAAAAGACGCGTTGTTTTGGTCGATCAACGAAAGCAGCATCAAGCGACCATGGACATCCAGTGATTCATCAAGAGAGTGGGTGGTACATCAAGACAGACAGATTTGGCGTCGTCTATCTTGACACATCAGTACGGCGCCAAACCACCAGTGGATAGTGTGTGTACCGATCAAGCCTGCTTGCATTCCTGCATGTCGCAACGCCCCTTCCTTTTCCTTTCCTTCCCAGTAGCTCAATTCTTCGCTGCGGTGGCAAGACGTCTCTAGACAGTGGGAAAGCAGCCTGCGCAAGCAGCAGTGCCACAGAAGGGGGAAACAGCAGCTCGCAGAGATGCATGGAATACAATTGTGTCAGAGAAATCGTTTGAAGTGGGCGGCCACCCAACCACTACCCTGTATTCCATTGCATCCCTGACCGAACAACACTGCATAGGTGTCCCAAAATTGTCCTGTTCGTTTTGTGCGTGCCTCAAAGTGCCTCCGCTCGTTCAGGAGGCCCTGCATAGGTGTCGCAAAATTGTTCTACTTGTTTTGTGCGTGCCTCAAAGTGCCTCAAAGTGCCCCCGCTCGTTCAGGAGGCCCTGCATAGGCGTCACAAAATTGTCCTGTTCGTGTTGTGCGTGCCTCAAAGTGCCCCGCTCGTTCAGGAGGCCCTGCATAGGTGTCGCAACATTGTCCTGTTCGTGTTGTGCGTGCCTCAAAGTGCCCCCCCCCCCGCTCGTTCAGGAGGCCCTGCATACGTGTCACAAAATTGTCCTGTTTGTTTTGTGCGTGCCTCAAAGTGCCCCCGCTCGTTCAGGAGGCCCTGCATAGGTGTCGCAAATTGTTCTACTCGTTTTGCGCGTGCCTCAAAGTGCCCCCGCTCGTTCAGGAGGCCCTGCATAGGCGTCCCAAAATTGTCCTGTTCGTTTTGTGCATGCCTCAAAGTGCCTCCGCTCGTTCAGGAGGCTCTGCATACGTGTCGCAAAATTGTTCTACTCGTGTTGTGCGTGCCTCAAAGTGCCCCCGCTCGTTCAGGAGGCCCAGCATATGTGTTACCAAATTGCCCTACTCGTCCCGTACGTTGCCCAAATATGTCAAACTCGTACGAGAGCCTCTACAGTCGTGTCTCAAAGTGGCCTACATCGGAAACGCGGGTTGATTGGCTCCGCCAATAAAAAAGTACCTAAGAGTATTTTATGTAAAATGCCTAAAGGCAGAAAGGGGAATATGTTCCAAGTATGAAGCATGTAAAAGTAAGAGTATTAAACGGTATTCCTATGGTGTAGCAAATGCGGCGCTTTGCGCTGCCCACCAATTTGTTAAAGAAAGAATAGTACCAGTATTGATTGAAAGAAAGCATTTTCGACTAAAATCATCCACACAAACTGCGCAAAGGTCACAACGACACGCTAGGATGTGCCGAATATGTTACCACGTGTCGTTATGACCTTTGCGCAGTTTGTGTGGATGATTTTAGTCGAAAATGCTTTCTTTCAATCAATACTGGTACTATTCTTTCTTTAACAAATTGGTGGGCGGCGCAAAGCGCCGCATTTGCTACACCATAGGAATACCGTTTTTAAAATACTCTTACTTTTACATGCTTCATACTTGGAACATATTCCCCTTTCTGCCTTTAGGCATTTTACATAAAATATGTATGTATGTATATGTTGCAGGCCATGGCCGTCTTCAAGCCATCGCCGTCTAGACGGCTTCTGCCTGGACGATCAGGTCATGGCCTTATTTTCCCTCTCGGTTAGCCTCCGACTCCAACATAATGTATTCCCTCCAGTTCAGGCTATAATGTATGCTTTGGCTCTCCCTGCACTCAGAGTTTACAAGTCACATGCGGGTGTTCAGTTCAGAACTCTTCGGTGCAGACAGACAAGTCAGGCGACTTCCGGACAAACAACATTTCGCCAAGTTGTTTTGGAGCTCAGAAGGCGCGTGACAGTGGTTTTGGCTGGCATTTTCTCACAGTCCTAGCTAGCGGTCTTTATCAGCGTTCGTATATTAAAACTATCAGGGCAGTTCTTAAAGGCGACTGGTGAGACTGCAAGACTCATCGCAGCATTGGCAAGTTCCCAGAATTTGATGTTGTGGTGACCTCTTCAACTTGTTGAGAAACTTGCCAGGGGAAACGCAACTTGCGAGATGGCGAACCGTTTCACTGGTCCATTCGCGTTATTTGTATGCTGCGCGTTGCTGTGGATTGCTGCTAACGATGCTGTGCCATTGACGGGTCAAGACGTCGGTTCGTAACTGTCGTGCTCTAAGATAGGGGTCCGATTTCGCCCGGCCTAGCCGGGCGAAGCTAAAATGCTATCCATCCAGAGTTGTTCCGGTACCTACCTACTTCATACTGGCACTGACGTTGTTTGCAGATCGTTGCACGCGGTTTTTACTTTGAATTCATGACATTGCCAGAAAGAAAGGTAATTTTTTATAATTTGGCAACAGCAAGCGACTATAGGTTGGCAAAGTTTCAATCCAGCACCGAGTTTCGTCGGCCCGCCGTAGTTCCAGGCGGCGCAAAGCGCAATGGCAGGGTGGAGTCTTCTTTTGCAGCCGCTCAACTCCTCCGGGGCTCTAGCTGTGCCGAGGGCTGCGGTTGTTGCTGTCCCAGGGAATGCTGCCTCTGCGGCAACGATTACTACTGCTGCTCCAATGGCCGCTGTTGCCACCGCGGCCTCTCGCCTCCTCCTGCTCAAACTCGAGTGCTGCTGCCCACAGAAGACTGACAGATGGAAAAGTACCGTACAGAACATCCAGGACGTTCAGTTTACCTAGCGTAGTATGTTGCATGATTGGTGATCGCACAAAGACGCTTTCCTTCGTTACCGTACACTAAATGCGATACAAATGGCACATTCAAAAGCGCCGCCGTCGTCGTCGTCGTCGTCGTCGTCGTCGTCGTCGTCGTCGTCGTCGTCGTCGTCGTCGTCGTCGTCGTCGTCGTCGTCGTCGTTGTTGTTGTTGTTGTTGTCGAGGCCGTTCAAGGATCCGGCGGCCCTTGTTAGAGGACCAGCAGTCCCTTGCGCCGGGGCTCCAGGGCAGCAGGGAAGGGGCTGAGGCGTCTCCGTCCGAAGGGAAGGCCCATGGCCTTCGGTCGGCAGGCTTCTTCGGCTTTTGAGGGCCGTCGTCGTCGTCGTCGTCGTCGTCGTCGTCGTCGTCCAGCCTCCCCCCCCCCCCCCCCCCCCATCAACAGCACGCTGTATGAAGGCTAGCGAGGTCATAGTTGCACACATGGTAGCCTACAATGTTTGCAACTCGGACGCAATAATTCAGCACTTAACTCAACCCACGCGCAAATGCTGGTGCAAAACGTAAAATTGGTCGGCGATTCTCCTGCTCCTGCTGGAGGTCATCTCCATGGAGAGGAGGGCCGCCGCCAGAACAAACACGACAGGCGGACAGAATGTTACCGCTCACTGCGCGATATTGGCGAAAGCTACCTAGAAACGTCGTTCATGCGTCATCTTACAGCTAATTATGCTCTCTTTCAAATGACATCTTGCCAGGTGCCAAATGTCGTCCTGTTCGCGAGTTGTAGCCAACCGAAGGCGACCGGGTCGTCAAATCTGAGCAATTTTGCGTTTTGCGCTCTCATTTGCGCGTGGTTGAGATAGTGTGCTGAATTTTTGCATCCGAGTTGCAAACATAATAGCAAACATAACATAACATCCATGTGTGCAAGTATGACTGCACTAGACTTCATACAGCGTTCTGTGGATGGGGGGGGGGGGGGCTGGACTTTTGGGACACCCGGTATGCAATCGGAGGCTACATAGTCGTGACACACATTTCGCCCGGGATTTGGCTTTTGGAGAAACACAATCCCTCTTTCAAGCTCCGATGCTAAAATAGTGAAAAAACTTGTCAACGTTTTGACAAACATTTGACGGAGCATAAAAGAGCGCACCATGAGCATTCAAACCGTGTCGCGCATCTTTCTACGTCGCAAAACGAAGTGTTGTTTTTCTCGGTGCGTGTTTTTGTGATTGCAAAATATAGGCCAGAACACGAAAGAGTACGTCGTGACGTGAGCCTTCGAATGACGTGCCGACAGCCGAGAGTCGCTGTAGTCGCAACACAAACAATTCAGCGCCATTTCATCGCAAAAACTCGAAAATATCGTTTTCCGTGGTGCGCGGTTTACCAATTAAAAAATATTTGCTGTCACATATGAAAGAGCATGTTGAGAGCTTTCCAATGACGTGCCGATTGCCGTTCTATGACGCAAGACGAGCGAGCAGAGCTGTTTTGCGTGTTCGGACCTTTGGATGACAGCGACTCGCGAAATTCAAAGTTTTTTCGCCGCCCCCCAGGGCGGCGAGTATATATACGGACGCTATTGTCTGTTTGTGTGTGTGTGTCTGTCTGTCTGTCTGTCTGTCTGTCTGTCCGGAACAACTAGACACGACGGTTAGTGCCATCCGATGGAGTCGAATGCGCTGAGTAACGTGCCGTTGTCCGTTTCTGTTGCTAATTTCGCTATTTCGAGATATTTACAATTAAAATATGAAAATGTCAAAAATGACACTTTTATTTACAAGTCGTATCGGCAAAGTTTTTGCTGAAATGGAAAGGGCGTAAGACGCGATGAATTTGTGACATAGCTTCGGATTTTGGAATTCACCAAATTAGGTATATTTTCAAGGTTTTTGTCAAAATTCCCAAATTTCGAACAATTCAAACAGCTTAAATTTCAAAACTTCTTTGCACGGATGTATCGAGCATAGTCTGCCAAGTATTTAGCAAATAGTTTCAGCAAATATATTTAACGAAATTTAGGATATTTTTGAGGATTTTGTCAAAATCCACAAATTTCTACAATTTCAAACAGCTTAAATTTCAAAATTTCTTTTCACGGATGTGTCGACCATAGTCTGCCAAGTAATTATCAAATAGTTTCAGATTTTATAATTAACAAAAATAAGGGTATTTTCAAGGTTTTTATCAAAAGTCCCAAATTTTGACAAATTCAAACAGCTTAAATTTCAAAGTTTCTTTGCACGGATGTATCGAGCATAGTCTGCCAAGTATTTAGCAAATAGTTTCAGTGAATATAATTAACGAAATTTAGGATATTTTTAAGGATTTTGTTAAAATCCACAAATTTTGACAATTTCAA